>MUZC01000037.1:998809-1020501 GCA_002072015.1 Radix auricularia | reverse complement strand
TGGCGACTAGAGATATAAACAACTGAATGTGGTGACTAGAGATATAAACAACTGAATGTGGTGACTAGAGATATAAACAACTGAATGTGGTGACTAGAGATATAAACAACTAAATGTGATGACTAGAGATATAAACAACTGAATGTGATGACTAGAGATATAAACAACTGAATATGGCGACTAGAGATATAAACAACTGAATGTGATGACTAGAGATATAAACAACTGAATATGGCGACTAGAGATATAAACAACTGAATGTAATGACTAGAGATATAAACAACTAAATGTGGTGACTAGAGATATTAACAACTGAATATGGCGACTAGAGATATAAACAACTGAATGTGATGACTAGAGATATAAACAACTGTATGTGGTGACTAGAGATATTAACAACTGTATGTGGTGACTAGAGATATTAACAACTGAATATGACAACTAGAGATATAAACAACTGAATGTGGTGACTAGAGATATTAACAACTGAATATGATGACTAGAGATATTAACAACTAAATGTGAAAACTAGAGATATTAACAAATGAATGTGACAACTAGAGATATAAACAACTAAATGTGAAAACTAGAGATATTAACAAATGAATGTGACAACTAGAGATATAAACAACTAAATGTGACAACTAGAGATATTAACAAATGAATGTGACAACTAGAGATATAAACAACTGAATGTGGTGACTAGAGATATTAACAACTGAATATAGTGACTAGAGATATAAACAACCGTATGTGATGACCATTGATTGAATCACATGATGCAAAACTGGGTATTTGAAGACTGTTACTGGCAAAGCTACATCTGTTTTTTTTTCATAATTACTAGGGATCAATAAAACACAAGAAATTAATTCTACTCGATGAGGAAGACATATTTTGGAAAGTTTCTGAGAATGATATAATTTAAATAATTACACTAAATAGGCAAAAATAAATAAAGCACCCAAAAAAAAAAATGAAAATGAAAACAAGACTAAAATGTTAAGTTGTATAGCAAAAATGTGTATTTTGCTGATTCTTGCTTAAAATATAAAAAAAATTAAACTTCTAAATTGCCATAACATATTATTATTATTATTTTGATAATTTTGATTAATTCAAGTTTACAACAATCAAGAGTTTTATATTCTGAGACAAGTTCATCACATACAGTATTAGAATATCCTGTAGGGAATAATGTAAACTATTTGATTAATTCAAGAGATAGCTACTCACCTTTAACCTTTGAGAAACTGGATCAAATATAAGCTTGATGCCATCCTGGGATAAATTTAACACTAGGTCCATTTGCAAGGGATTCTGGGGGAGATATAAATAACAATAATAAATTGATAATTTATATATCGCTGTATCCCAGCAAGGAGCCAGGCTCACAGCGCTTTACATGGTGATAATAACACATATATTAATTAAATAAACATTTATATCATACTAACCACATAAATAACAATTACTTTATACATCAGCTACGTTAATAAAAGAAATGTTGTTTCATTAATTTTGACAAGATGCGTCTTAAGTGCAGTCTTGAAGGACTTAGTAGTTCAAACATATGTTATGGTCTTAATGCCTCAAATCTAGATATAAGATAAAAAATTTATCAGTTCAGGTGTCAAATGCACACATTGGTTTGCTTATGCCTCCAAATTGCTAATTATCTTGGCGAACCCTGACCAATGGTCAGAGCAACAGAAACTCATTTCTCAATATATCACTCATGTCGGATATTCATACAATGCCAAATGAAAACAAATATTGACACTTTCACTGTACAACACATATTTGCTACCCATACAGTACCACGTGAAAGCAATTATTGACACAGTTACTGTACAATACATATTTGGTACTCATATAGTACCGCATGAAAACAAGTACTGCCATTGTACTACATATATTTGGTTCTCAGACAACAAAAACTCAATACTCACAGTGTCACTGTACCAGACTTGAACACCTTTTATAGATGAGTCCTGTCTCCTCAGGATATTCACAGCCTGATAGAATGGCATACCTATTTAATAAAAGTTGTGGTTATGAGTAAAAATATCATAAGAGAAAATCCATGGTTTGAACTTTTGACATCCTTAATTTATTTTTTATATGGTAAATATTAACACACTGACCACAAACCAGTTTGCATACAAATATTAGCTGAACAGTAAAATGGTTTTATACCTAAAAACTCAATATCTTCATGTGGAAGAAAATCAGCAGCCCTGAGGCTAACGCTCTTCATGGGGACATAACAGCTGAGGAACCCCCCACAATTTGCTTCTGAAGCAGCCACCAGGGCATCCGGGACACAAGGTCGAAAATGCCACCCACTAAATTTACCTCACAAGGAAGGGTGCTATTTTCCCTACTTTGACTCGCTATCACTTCAGTGTCACCCCTGCAAAGCCTACGAGTCTCCATAGTTAGGGCTGCTGCGAAGCGGAGGATCATCAATGACCTACCTAGGGTGTAACCCCCACTGGAAGGTTTCCTCAGAGCTGTCTCCGCTGGGTTCTTCAATGGTACCTTTTGCTAATCCGTACTGGCGCTCCTGGCCCTAAACTGGCACCGCTCAACTACGTCGCAAGTAAAAATGGGGACTAAACAGTCGCTTCAAAGTAACCCAACCCTCAACGGTTACTGTGGTTTTCATAATCGGCATTGCATCTGATACTCAGGCTATATAGCGACTGTATTCATGTGTGACAAGCACCTAACACCTAACAATTCGGACTTTGGCATTGCCTGCCGGGAGTTGTCGGTTTCTGGTTGTGGCCAGCTCCGCAAACCTACTCATCTGTTGAGCCCCATAGAGGCCAACTCCTTTTCCACAGAACTCAATACTAAAATCTTGGATAAGTCATCTAATTAAAAAACAAATAATTGTGTTGTTAAGAATAGTTTTCACTTTGCACAAAGGATGCAAGGGCATCAATATTAAAATGTAACTAGCAGACCTGTCATGCGTTGCAACGATCTCAGTAAAAATGAAGAAATTTAAAGAAACCAATGAGTGGTTTGTTTAAAAAACAATTATTCCTGAAACCTTTGTGGCTATGTGCAAAAAAAAAAGGTCAAAGTTTCATGGCAAACGAATTAACTCTTAATGTACCAAAGTGCGGTAATCCGCGGTTTACCGTTTTTTACCAAAAAGCGGTTATGTGCAACTCGATAGAACTCTCTTTAGAAACGAAATTACAGAAAATAAAAACTCTTCAGTGCATGAAAAAAGGTGTATTCGACTTCCTGCAATGGTGGTCGTTTCCCTCACTAGTATTATTGCTCAATTCGCAAACTATTTTGGTAGTTTTTACTGGGTTTTTTTGAAGATGCAATTTTGCTATACTTTATTAAAACTTTATTACTAAAATATAAGTACTAAACTACAGGTAAAAAGCGTTTTAAACTCAATACGGTTTTTTAGATACATAAAATAACCATTCTTATCCTAAAAGATGAAGTCAGTATGACAATAATAATATAATGGATTTTACGCAACTTTTTAAAATTTCATAACCGGTTGATAGCAATTTGGGAAATTCTTACCGAAGTTTTCCGAAAACCTTATGGCACATTAAGAGTTAATGATCATAAGTCATTCACTCAAAAAATGATAATTTGCTGCATGGATATTTTTTTTTAAAGTTTATATACCATGAATTGTCCATCCCACCCTCAGTAAAAATCAAATTTATGGACATATTACATCTTTTGTAATTCTAGTAGCTTTCCAGAAGTCTTTATTATTTTTTTTCAAATTCCAGGATATCCAGAAATTCAAGAGGGTTGTATGAACCCTGTTTAAAGTGAATTAACATATTTTTTACAGTAAAAGATGCACTCCCCCCCCCCAACTGGGGGAGGGGGGTTGGTGTGTCTTATATGACAATTATACAGTTTGTCTTATCGATCTGAACTGATCAACCCGAAACAAAACAGTGAGGTTTTTTGGTTTGGGTATTAGAGGGCAGTGGCAATGCAACGTTAATAGCTCTTATTACTATGTGATGACAATGACTACATGCACCTGTCCTCCCTCATTTCTGATAGCAGCAAAGAAGAGGGATTATTGAGGTTCAAATAAAAACATTACAGCCTTATTTTTCTTACTTCCACCAATTTACTGACTTAAATGACTGTTAATGAGAGTAAAGATAGTTCTTCATATTACATGGTTAACGTAGAAATTTTCTTTAACTGCTATTAACTTAATACAGTTGATATAAAATATTTTAATTAAGTATTTAGATAATTAAGTTTAGTAACTATTTTTTCTTTTAGATTTTCCTCATCACAACAAACTTAGGCAGCACATGTTCCACAAACTTTGAATTGGAGAAAGCAAAATGTGCCCTTGTGGGACAGCTGTGGAAAATGTTCTTCAAAAATGCCCCCTCTACCCCCCATACCCAGACAGACATAAGGCCCCACAAAGCTACCCTCGACTAGACCAACTAACAGCACAGTTCATCACAAATATAGGACAGGACTTACTGTCTAAATCCTCTTTCAAAAATTTTTGTATATGCCTGATTATTATTTTAAGACAATAGATTTCTGGAGGTTCTATTACTAGTTACTAAGACTAAGAGACAGCCTAAGACTGGGTACTACTCAAGACTACTGGTACTATAACTATAGCATAGTCATATACTTAATTATACTTCATTTCTATACTCTAGTAAAAATTATATATTATATAATAGAGTATATTCGTCTTTAGTATGAGTAATGAGTAAGTAGGCTTATAGTCTATACTGTTTATAGTCTTAAGTCTAGTGTAGACTGATAATCATGTAGTTCATGTTTGACTTCCTTATACCTCTAACTATTACTCTTATTCATTAATCAATAACAATACTTAGTCAATACTATAAATTTTTTATGGAGTCAGGGTCATATCTTTTATTTCGTATTGGTGGATCGAATCCCTGAGCTAGCAGATTTATTTTTATTTATTTATTTATTTTTTACAAATAAATTATTATAATTTTAAACCCCAAGGAGTTTGTATTATTCATGCTATATTTTTTTTTACATTTATATTTTTTAAAAAATATTTTCATATTATGGAACAACATTTTAATTCAATAAATTTTTATTAAATATTATTCACCTTTAACCCATGAAAACAATGAGTTATATGTGATTTATGTGTATGTGGTTTTGTTTTGAATGTAAATGTGTTTAGATGATGTATGATTTAGTTATTCAGACATAGCTTAATAAGATTGGTACTTTTCAGATTTAGAACACACATTCTTAAGGTGAAGCATTCATGCTACATATACAACATATATAATAATAATAATAAAATGATAATTTATATAGCGCTGTATCCCAGCAAGGAGCCAGGCTCACAGCGCTTTACATGGAAATAACAATACATATATTAATAAAATAATATAATAATTAAAATATTAATATAATATTATATATATATATATATATATATGTTTATAATATTAACTTTTGTTCTAATGTGTCTGTGCCCTCTATCCTTAAAGTGTCTTAATGGGTCCCTAAATACCACTCTCGTTAGAAATGAGATCTCGGAAAGTAAAAACTCTTCAATGCTTGAAAAATGATGTATACGACTTCCGGCAATGGCGGCTGTTGCCCGCGCTAGTGTTATTGCTCGATTCGAAAGGTTTTTTGGTAGTATATAGTTACGTCCAACTAAATGAATTGTCTTTTCATGATGAATGCAAGTTAATAATAATAAAGTTCATGGATATTTATGGACGACAACTTAGATTTGCTAACTGTATATTATTTTATGTGTAATGGAATATTTTATCTCTAAAGGTTAACAACAGTAGGACAAGTAAAATTAATTTTTTAATTAAAACTACTACTATTAAAATCGAAATTATTATCATAATGATTAATGATGTTCAACCTTTCATATTTAGGCTTTAGAATAAGCCTATTTATGATTCAATATTAATAGCTATTTGCCAAACGACCTATAGATTAGTTATGTTATAGTGTATGCTTTTAATTTAAAGTCAGTATAACTGTCACTGTCACATTTTTTGGCTGTGTGAATAATGCAGACAATATTCAAACACCTGTGGGAATATCGCTGGCAATATCAATGTCAATATATATTCACACAACTCTGGGAATAACGCTTACATTCATTATTCCCACAGTCCACAGCTGTGTTAATTTTTTAATTAATTTCAATTTGTTTATTTGAATTTGAGTTTTTTACGAAAATTTTGATTTTTGAGCTAGGCAGCTAGGATTAGACTAGAATTAGAATCTGGGGTAAAAACCTATATCTCCGACCGGGCCGACCTTATCGGCGGCCATCTTGTTGCTATGGCACGTCACCGGCCCGGAAAAATAGTGCGAACCCCGTGAATTTTCAGAAAATTCTAAAGCTATTCCTAACCCAAACCCTAAAATTAAAATAACAACTATCCTTCATAGCAACGGGAAGAGACGCGACGCTCCGGTCGGAGATATAGGTTTTAGCCGAATCGGGTTACTAGGTTACTAGTAGTAAGTAGAAGTAGGGCTTCTTAAAACAGCCGACGATGTGACGTTACGTATAAAAATAGATTTTAAAAATTGTTCAACCATAATATCGTATAGGTTAAAAGCTACGAGCTCAAACGCAATAAAGAAATCAGGTCAAGTCAGTTTTCAAAAGCCTCGTCATAGTTTAACAAACGACTTTAAAAATGCTGACTTACCCAGAACGAATTCCCATTGCTCGTTTCCCAGAGACCTTTCTGGAACAACTTCTAGGTCGAGCATTTTGTATCCTGATAAGTTAAACCATGTGTAGTTGATAAAATTGTAATATTAAATTATAACGGCATACGTAACTCGAAACTAATGTTTACAAATTGAGATGAGATTTACTCGCCATCTTTGTTTTGCTTATGACAGTATTAAAAAAAAAAGTTATTAAAAGAAAACCGGAAGTCTAAATTCAGAAACTGAAAAGAAAGAAAACAATTTAATTGGACATTTTTTTTAAAAACACCTTCAGTTTTCTGCAAAATAAATTGTTAAAACATTAATAAATTAAAAAAAAAAAACTTTTATAATATATATTTATATATGTAAGTGAATTTAAAATGCATTGATCTTTGAAGCAGAATGCTTTAATTTTAATTACACCCCATTAATTATTGATATTGTATTATTAAAGCACTGATCATTGCAATCAGTGCCATTATCATTCATTACTTCCATGACAAGAAAAAACACACGCCTATTGTCTTATCTGTTACAGATGCTCCATATATACAGAAGATTACTGCATCCTACGCTTATCTATGGTTTGTGTCTAGTCTTGCGTTATTATTTGAGTTTTAACTGTTGATAAAATTTTGTTTTTCCTGGCTTCTTCGGGCAACCCATGCCACGCCCGAATTCCGGACGCAAGAGTGATAATCTGTATGCGTTAGATCTTGGATACAGAATAAAACGTGTGTTTTTATCCTAATGTCTATCTGAGGGTTGTATTAAGTTATCTTGGTGTTGTATTTCAAAATTAGAATTAATTGCTTTATGTATAGTTACTACACTTCTAATTTCATAAAATAACAAACACACGTTTCTTATTTATAACAATATAGATCTACTCAGGCCTACTTTTTTATAACAACATGCACATATCATCTTCCATTTAAAAAAATACAGCAAACAATGTACTACTTTCATTAAAACAAAACAAAAATTCTATAATCATAACCTCAGGAAAACACTTACAACAGCCACAACCTCAGGGTAGCTGCCTTCACAATATTGGCAATCCCGCTGCAACATCCACATCGTTACAGCCACACCACAACATTCACACCACAACAGTCACACCACAAATGTCACACCACAACAGTCACACCACAACAGTCACACCACTACAGTCACACCACAACAGTCACACCACAACAGTCACACCACAACAGTCACACCACAACAGTCACACCACTACAGTCACACCACTACAGTCACACCACAACAGTCACACCACTACAGTCACACCACTACAGTCACACCACTACAGTCACACAACAACAGCCACACCACAACAGCCATACACACAACAGTCACACCACAACAGTCACACAACAACAGCCACACCACAACAGCCATACACACAACAGTCACACCACTACAGCCACACAACAACAGTCACACAACAACAGCCACACCACAACAGCCATACACACAACAGTCACACCACTACAGTCACACCAGAACAGTCACACCACTACAGCCACACCACAACATTCACACCACAACAGCCACACCACAACAGTCACACCACAACAGTCACACCACAACAGCCACACCACAACAGCTATACACACAACAGTCACACCACTACAGTCACACCACAACAGCCATACACACAACAGTCACACCACAACAGCCACACCACAACAGTCACACCACAACAGTCACACCACTACAGTCACACCACAACAGTCACACAACAACAGCCACACCACAACAGTCACACCACTACAGTCACACCACAACAGTCACACCACTACAGCCACACCACAACAGTCACACCACAACAGTCACACCACAACAGTCACACCACTACAGTCACACCACAACAGTCACACCACTACAGCCACACCACAACATTCACACCACAACAGCCACACCACAACAGTCACACCACAACAGCCACACCACAACAGCCATACACACAACAGTCACACCACTACAGTCACACCACAACAGTCACACCACAACAGTCACACCACAACAGCCACACCACAACAGCCACACACACAACAGTCACACCACTACAGTCACACCACAACAGTCACACCACAGCAGCCATTAATTTGTGGTATCTTACAACTAATACTTGTTTCTGTATGTAGTTTCATGGGCGGGCAATGCAAGAACGCCCCGTCCTTGCACTTTAAAACGCTTATTGTACACGGCGTTTAAAAAAAGCAACCACACTAAAACTAAGCTGTGGGAGTGGCTTAGATCTGTCAAGAAATTTACTCCCCTATGTAAAATAAGATTTCAAGACGGAGCTAACAACACTCTAGTATTTAATTCAACCAATTGCAGTTTCCCAAACCACAGAAGACCTGTCCCCTAACGCAATTAGGCAAGAGCAAAGTGAGCTGTACTTTATAATTTCGCAATGCCTTGTTGACCTCCAATTTTAAGTAGAGAGTATTCGGAAACTGGTGCAATTAAAACTATAATCAAGATTTCTGTGTGTGCATTTCATAAAACAAAAATAGCGACAAGGCAGTTTTATTTTTTACACTTCAAAGATATATTTTCTGAATATATACCTTTGTGCCAATCACTGCCTCGTACCATTGTGACAAACACACACACACACACACATACACACATATATATTACATACATACACACACGCGCGCGCGTGCGCACACGCACACACGCACTAACATGTTAATGTTCCTTATTTTACATATTTTCATGAGTAATTATTGACTCATTTAGGTGACGCTACAGATGTATTATTATATATATATGGGGCCGTCAATAAAGTATGCCATGCTATTTTGACCATTATAACTCCCCCCCCCCCGTCACAAACTGTCACAAAACTTGGACCCCTCCCTGTACTTTATGGAGAGCCCCTATGCCCACACAGACTTCAATTTAAAGGCATTGTGTGTGTGTGTGTGTGTGTGTGTGTGTGTGTGTGACAGTGGCGGCGTTAGGTAAGCGCGGGGCCTAGTGCCAGCAATGACCCCGCGGGGCCAGAGTACTAGTAAAGATCGCTAAGCACCAGTATGCTATGGTATTTAAAAATATGAAATATCTTGATTATTGTGTAATTTTAATACCACGTGTCAACTTTTTATTAAATTATTAATATTTTAGTAAATCTATTGTGAATGACGTGTACACAAATAAAGGGGATTGTCTGAATGGTACATCTGACCTATTTTCCGCTAACGGTGTAATGCTTTCAAAGACGTCTAGAGCTACGCTACGGAATTTGATCTTCAAAAAGGATTACAAGAGTGCCTCTTTCGTTTCTTTACAATCGTTTCCAGCATACTTTCTACCATCCACTCTTTGGTTCTACATGCATAGGCTATTAACCAGGACGAGACATGTTCAGGACCGAAACGCGGTGCCTACCTAAGCACGGGGCCTGGGGCAGTCCCCCCAGTTGCCACCCTCAAACGCCGCTCCTGTGTGTGTGTGTGTGTGTGTGCGCGTGTGTGCGTGTGTGTGCGTGTGTGTGTGTGTGTTTTTAAAGTTATATCGGGTTGGTCCCATGTAGAATTATAAATTGGAACATTGGGATTAATAAATGGGAACACTGTGATTGATAGTTTTAAATTAATGGGAACCGTGTGGTTTACACCTTATCCTTTCTTTTACACACGCTCCCTCTATACAGAAGATCATTGTATCCTACATGTATCTATGGACTATGGTTTGTGACTAGAGTTTTTAATGTTGATAAACGTTATAAATTTAAATGGGAACATTGTGGTTGATAGTGATAGATTAGTGGGAATACTTTGGTAAATAATAAGTGGAAACAGTAAGCTTGATAAATAGAAATAGCGTGGATGCTGAAAGAGGACAGTGTGGTTGATTCGTGGGAATGGAGTGATTTATAAATTTTAATATGAAAAGCTTAGAATATGAAAGGGAAACAATTTTATGTATTCTCGTGTTCTTTGTAATCAATTATATAAAGACTTTGCGCAAGACAGGAAATCGCATTCAGTTCAGTGCTAATAGCTGCGTGGGAAAATTCAATATCAAATAATTACACGTCAATGTTACAGCAGGTAACTTCTTGCTAATGGCTTTAATTTTATTGCTGTGTCTATGACTATGAAAGGTAATAACACATTGTTGTTTTTTTTCTTTGAAATAAAACTTGTTAAAAACATTTGACATTTGTATTTTCGAAACTGATTCAAATTCCACAATATAGCTTTATAATTCGATATTTCAAAATTTAAGTCAATAGTGATGAAATATGAAACGAATCCTCCTTCTACTAATAATACGGTCGGGAACGATCGTGAGTGGCCGGTTGGGTGTTTTCCACTTAGCTGAGCGATGTGGGGTTTCCTCGCCTTGTGGAAAGACAAGGGTATCCTCCTCTTCGACCGCTAAAAAAGTGACGGCGATGAGAATTTCCGCCTCTCCTCGTATTTCATTCCTTAAAAAAAAACTGCTATACGTTATCGAGAAACTAGGTCAGCTATGCCCTTTTACGGAAAATGGATATCCACCCGTTTTAGAAAAAAAAATCGGAAAACTCCATATATGGAATAGCTAATAAATATTTAGTAGCTTTTGATAACACTCGTAATCCCGAACGGAATCCGAAGGTGACGTGCTTGGGCGTTGGGAAGTAAATAACCCATATATGGTTATTTCCGTTGATGAAAATATCCGAGAATCCCCCGCCGACCTCTTCGCATCACGAAGTATCGACCAATGAAAAATTAAGACTAGTATGAAGCAACAATCACATTTTGTTGTGAACTAGAAAATGAATGAAGATATCCTTGGCAGCATGTTGTCATTCTGGGGGAACACATTGTGCTGTGTACTGAGAGAAAACTTTATTTTCGCTATGCCTCGGGTCGTACCCGACCAACGGGCCACTTTTGAAAATGATGAATTGTTTAGAAAATTAAGGAGAGAAAGCGAGGTACGAATTAGTATTTGTATTTTATGCCGGTACATTATTATTATTATTATTATTATTATTGTAATAAGGGGGAACTTGCGCTGTGTGTGGGATTTCCTAAGGAGTGTTCCTAATAGAGATTGGATTATTGGATTGATTTTTGTTCAAATTCGCCGGCTTTTTACTCTTCTCGGATGTGCATGCATTTCATACTTTGGATTTATTAAATAATTATAATTTTCTGGTTTGTGTGTGTTTTTCCTATCTCAATTATTCTATTTCCCTTTTTAGATAATTTACACAACTTATCGTAGTAGACCCATTGAGGAACAGCGTTTAAGATTTCAGGCAGACTGTAGTGAAGGACACGCTGATTTGGTAAGTTGACCACTAATACCTACCTTTTCAATATTTTCATTGTTTGATCAATCAGTCATTCATTGTGTGCTTTTTACTTGTGTTAATGAGACAAAATTTAATGGCAGATGTGTTCGAACAAAATTTTCGTGAACTTTTATTTTATTTTTTTTAACACGGTGAAAAGTAAAGGACCATTTTGTTATTAAATTTATCATTTCAAAGTGCATATTTGGGAGGTCAGATCTGTGTAATCTAAACACAAACTAAGGTCCTTTCATTTACATGAGATTTACTGACAGTTATCATGCTCCGTTAGACACAGAAATAAATCTTTATTTAACCGGTTTAATTGCAACACTATGTAAGAAATCAACCTTTAAACCAGGTATGGCCGAAAACATCATGGCACACGTGCTAAACTGGCTAAAGGCCGGAACTTTCATTATAAATGAATAATCAGTTTCAAGTATATATTATTATGTCCTGTGACATTGACAAAGTAGGTAATGAGTATTGTATAAAATTTCTTTTACTTTGTAAAGCATTGCTCTTAGTATATAATGTCTATAAGTTTGTCGTACAAATAGCTAATGACAGTTAAAATATTTCAATGGAATGCAAATTCCAATCCACCAACACTACTCCCAATATAAAAATTTTAAGGATGGGTTAGGTGACAATTTTTATTAAGTCTTCTGCACTCGAATCTGCGCATGTATATTACTTTTGCTAGAGAGTAGATTATATATTTTTTATTTGTATGTTGTTATTATTATTAAAGAGGTTCATTCAAAAACTATTTTGAATGGCTTCTTTTTTATATAACATTAGAAGAAACAAGAAAAAGAAGAGGGGAAAACCGCACGAGCCTGCAATTCTTGGAATGAATGAAAAAAGAAGATTTACTAGTTTAACCAAAAAGGGTTGCCATTTGCACCCTTTTGGAATTATTTCAATTAGAAGTAAACAGAGTCGTAAGAAAGGCTACTTATCAATTCACTAGGTAATAATCAATTTAAGTGTATCGTGTCGTTCGAATTACCTGAGCTCTTAAAAACAAAACACAAAATTATTGGGAAGTACATTATCCCAAGGTGTACTTAGGATTGCCTGGTGTGTGTGTGTGGTTTTTTTTTTTTTTTTTTTTTTTTTTAAATTGTTCTTAAAATACATTTTTCTATTTAAAAAAGTAACCCAAAAAAAAATGAAATAATTGTTCACAAACCATTACCAATTTTTAAAAAATTTAAAACGAACAAATTCCGAAGTAGGAGTATCAATCTAAAATGACAAAATGTCGTTTACAATTTTATTAGATATTTAGATTAATTGTTTGCCTCTTATCAAAAATATACAATTTTATATGCTGAAATAGAAACTTCAAATTTGATTCTTTAAACGAATTTTTCTTAGCATCACCAGTAAACGCTGAATTTAGTTAAATAAAAAAGAAAGTTTAAAAAAGATAATTTTTATTAAATTTTATTGGTGAAATTAAAGTATATTAGAATACTGACAAATTAATTAATCTTCTTAATAAAAGTTATGTAACACATAGTTAATATGAACATACAAGTTTTATCACTAATCAATTAGTTTATTTCAGTAGGGAAACAAGTGATACTATTTGACACAATTTGTATAGATTATAATAGATATCTTAAAAATTGCACACTCGTGTTAGAATATGGGTAACTCCTGTTATCTCAATTTGAAATGTATTGTTCGGTTACATCCCTTTTTTAACCCCCTCCCCCATTAAAAAAATCCGTAAAGTTTCAAGATATTTCATAGATGTGCTTTTTCATTTATGAAAACATAATTACTGAAACATTAAGAAAATATTTGTAAGTGTATAGTAAATATTTTAAATAACACAATCAAAAAAATATACTTAAAATATTTGAAATATATTTTTGTGAAAAAGAAAAATAGTAGACTATTTGAATTTCCGATTCTACATCAAATGCCAAGTATTGTCAAGAATCACTGATCGTATTTAGTAAAGAATCTATAGTCGTTATCAGTTTAGAATCCATGACCGTATTTAGTCTAGAATCCATGATCGCATTAGTTCTAAATTCACGGTCAAATTAATCTAAATGCCGTTGTCGTATCCCTCTAAAATACAAGACGGTATTTTAATCTCGAAACTGTGTTCTTGGCGTAGAATAAAAAGGCGAGTTTGTCTCTTGATCAATCTGCTGACTTAAAAACATTGCGTTCGTATGGAAACCATTAACATGAGTTACGTGTGCCCGAAAGACTTGTTCTTTTCCCGAAGGCATGTTGAGGGTGACACCTTCCAAAAACTTGGACCCCAAATAACGTCGAGCTATTGTCTTATAGATTAGTTACAGAACGCCTAGACCCCAAATAGAGTGGAGCTATTGTCTTATAGATTAGTTACAGAACGCCTAGACCCCAAATAGAGTAGAGCTATTGTCTTATAGATTAGTTACAGAACGCCTGGACCCCAAATAGAGTAGAGCTATTGTCTTATAGATTAGTTACAGAACGCTTAGACCCCAAATAGAGTAGAGCTATTGTCTTATAGATTAGTTACAGAACGCCTAGACCCCAAATAGAGTAGAGCTATTGTCTTATAGATTAGTTACAGAACGCCTAGACCCCAAATAGAGTAGAGCTATTGTCTTATAAATTAGTTACAGAACGCCTGGACCCCAAATAGAGTAGAGCTATTGTCTTATAGATTAGTTACAGAACGCCTGGACCCTATATAATGTAAAGCTGTTGTCTAAGAATAGATCCAGAACGCCAAGACCCCAAATAACGAAGACTATTGTCTTATATTAGATCCAGAACTTCTAGACCACAAATAATGTAGAGTTTTTGCCTTGGATTATAGATCCAGAGCACTTGGACTCCAAGTAATGAGGATCTTTATTTTTTTAAATATTTTTTATTTTTTGTTCGCCACATCCATTGCGAGGAACCAAGGTCTAAAATGTGGTCTGTTCATTAAAGTTAACTAAAAGTTATCTCGTACTGAAGGAAATGTGTCTGTCAGTTCATCTGGTTGGAATGTGTTAGTATGGTGATGACAAAGTGACTTGAACAATTTTCCGTGTAGTGTGGATAAATGAAATCCGAGTTGTCTTTTTTTTTGTTCATAGCAATATAGCTGTGTGTGTGTGTCTGTGTGTGTGCGTGAGTGTGGAATGGGGGGGGGGGTGTCCTTCACTTAAAAAAAACCTGCGATCTTTAAGTAGATTAGAATTTCTCTGTACATCTCAAGATGTCTTTTCTTCTTAATGACTTCATGCAGGAAATATTTTGTCTACATTTAAGTTGAGCGATATAATCTGAAGGAAGAGATTCTTGACATTGCATACAGGATAAAGAAAGTTAAAGTAGACACATCCAAATGTTCCTGTTAGATACGAGGCAGTAGAGTGTCCCCACTGAATATACACTTTAAAATCTACATAGTGGAATAGAACTAATAAAAGGCAATTTATAATATACACATTAGAATAGACCCACTAAATATAGACTTTTAAATGCATGTACACAGTAGAAAAGTAGATCTAATAAATATGCACGCTTAACATACACATTAGGATACTAAACTAAATTTACACTTTATGATTCATAACAGACTAACTAAATTTATACTTTATGATGTATAACAGACCTACTGAATTTACACTTTATGATGTATAACAGACCTACTAAATTTACACTTTATGATGTATAACAGACCTACTAAATTTACACTTTATGATGTAAGAGACCTACTAAATTTACACTTTATGATGTAAGACTAAATTTACACTTTATGATGTAAGAGACCTACTAAATTTACACTTTATGATGTAAGAGACCTACTAAATTTACACTTTATGATGTATAACAGACCTACAAAACATGAACGTTTAAATGTACACAGTAGAAAAGATACGTATGAATGGACAATATAGTTGACACATTAGAAAAATTAGCCTGGTGAAAATCCCATGAGGTTTTTGTGGTTTAGTGAACTGAGTACATAGAACTACATGTGTTAGTTTTTGTTGAACATAATATTTAAAGGGCAATAAATAATAGAGATATAGAACCATTTCAAACATTTTACGCAATCTTTAATTTACTAATCAAACTATTGCACAAACATTTAGATACACACAACCAATTCAATATAATCAATAAATCACAATCAGTTCATTAAAAGCAATTGTTGGCAAACATTTCAATACACTAATTCATTATAATCAATTAATTTAAATACAGTCATTGCAAGCGATACAATCCAATCAATCCATTGCGACCAATCCATTGACATCAATTCAATACAATCAATTCATTAGTTGCCATTCAGCGATATGAGCACTTCACAATATCCTTATTATTTAAATAAATCAAAATGTTTAGATCTAGATCTTTTTGAGATTTTATTTTTCTTGTAGATTCATTGACATTGAACTCTAGGCATTCTTAATCCAAAAATTTGGTGTGGAGAGTTTAAGACAAATAATCAATTTTTATGATGACATTTTTTTTTAAAAAATGGTGGGAGAAAGGAATGAATAAATTATATTTATAGCAATTAGGTTGTTCTGATAGGAAGATCAAAAGAGACGCTGACAATAATTTCTATAAATCATAAACATTTTACGACAAAGATCAACGTGTTTTCAGCTGAGATTATGTCTGCTTGCGTAGGGGAAGAGGGCCGAGGAAAGAAGGGGGGGGGGGTGTGAGGGTCAACCCTCCTACCGCCACCAACTCTTTCTTCCTGTCACTTTTGACCGCAGTAAAAAAAACAACAGTTTTTGACCAAAAACGCGGCAAAAGGCTTGACTCACCCCTGGCGGCTCCAACTCTAGGCCCTTCCCTCCCCTCACCGCCGCTAACTATAAAGCTATAAAGTAGTCGCTAGACCATGTGCTGTACTGCATGTAACATAGCCGTAGCCAACTTCTCCTTGATTAAGACAAAACTACTGAGCTCACAGCGTCATAATGGAATTTGCCTTCATTAATAGATGACTAATCTGTTGTTTTAACACATTTCATTTTAAGTTATTTTATCAACCTCTTTATGCTATCCATAAACTTACTTCTATTTCCTATCCATAAATATACCCCTGAATCATATACATAAATCTACATCTGTTCCGAATAATATAAATCTACCTCTGTAATATTACGAGATGTATTCATAGCTAAACACAAGGGGGCAAAAACAAATATTTGAAATTTAACCCCCCAAAAATGTTTTTAAAACGTTTAAAATAAATACTACGTTTCTATAACGAACTATAAAAGGAGGATATTATTATTAAAGTCTTTAGAAACCAGCCTGGGACTTATCGACAAAGTGAGGTTGGTTTAATGACAACAGCCATCTATATTATCTAGGTGGTGTAGGTTCAGCTTATACGAGAGAAGTAATCAGAGGGATACAAAGCAAAGTACTCAGATCATTCAATAGAAAGTCATGAAATGCTGGATTTACTATTTGCTAAAAAAAGCTATAGCTTAGGGCCACCGCATTTTTGAGGACAGGCAAACCATGTGGAGATTGCTAAGGCACTATGGGGTGCCACAGAAGATTACGGATATAATCAGAAACATGTATGAAGGGATAAACTGCCGAGTTGTCCATGGTCAGCAGGTGACAGATGCTTTCCAGGTGAAGACTGGTGTGAGACAAGGTTGCTTGCTGTCACCCTTTCTGTTTCTATTAGCCATTGACTGGGTGATGAAAACATCTACACAGCAGAAAAGGAATGGCATCCAATGGACCTTGTGGGATCAACTTGATGATCTAGACTTTGCTGATGACCTTGCCCTTCTTGCACATACCCAACAACAGATGCAGGAGAAAACAAACATTGTCGCAGCCACTTCTGCTAGCATAGGTCTCAACATACACAAAGGGAAGAGTAAAATCCTCAAGGTTAATGCCACCAGTACATCACCCATCATGCTTGAAGGAGAAGCCCTTCAGGAGGTGGAGAGTTTTGTTTACCTTGGCAGCATGGTGGATAAACAAGGTGGTACAGATGCCGACGTCAAAATAAGGATCGGAAAAGCAAGAGCAGCCTTCCAGCAACTCAAGAATGTTTGGGTCGCCAACAACTTAGGCAGCAAGTTAAAAGTAAGGATTTTTAACGCTATGGTGAAACCAGTGCTGCTATATGGAGCTGAGACATGGAGAACAACGGCTGTAAACCTGACCAGAATCCAGACCTTCATTAACAATTGTCTAAGAAGGATTCTCAGAATTCACTGGCCGGACAAAATCAGCAACCAGGAACTGTGGCAGCGGACTAAACAGAAGCCCATTGAGGAAGAGATTCTTCAAAAGCGGTGGAGGTGGATCGGTCATACACTAAGGAAACCTGCTTCTAATACAACAAGGCAAGCCCTGAAATGGAACCCACAGGGTAAACGGAAAAGAGGCCGCCCAAGAAACACCTGGCGCCGAGAATTGGAGGCAGACATCAAGAGGATTGGCCATGAATGGAAGATCCTGGAGAAAATGGCCCAGGATAGAGATGCCTGGAGAGCTCTTGTAGGTGGCCTATGTCCTAGGAGGAAGTGCAGACGCCGGCGATGATCGGTAGATGTCCCTCATGGACGAGAAGGCTCAACCCGCCTTCTTGAGGGCCACCGCCTTTTTGAGGGCCCCGGATTTTTGTTTTCATATATGGCACTGACTTAGAATATCTGAACTTTAAAAATAGTGTAGGGCCCCATCAAGTCTAAATCCGGCCCTGTTTAAGAGCTAAGTCATCACAGAGTAGGACTGTATGAGACCTGAGAAGTTGGCTGATGCATGTCATGAAGTGCGGGGCCCCTTTTTTGTTGATCGCTCATGCTGCTAGAGTTATTGCTAACTTTCGCACGTGCTGCTAGAGTTATTGCTAACTTTCGCTCATGCTGCTAGAGTTATTGCTAACTTTCGCTCATGCTGCTAGAGTTATTGCTAACTTTCGCTCATGCTGCTAGAGTTATTGCTGACTTTCGCACATGCTGCTAGAGTTATTGCTAACTTTCGCACATGCTGCTAGAGTTATTGCTAACTTTCGCTCATGCTGCTAGAGTTATTGCTAACTTTCGCACGTGCTGCTAGAGTTATTGCCAACTTCCGGGCACAAAAATTCCTACACTCTCAAACTGCCGGTCTAAGTTTGCCCTGTTTCTATATCTTTATTCTTTAATTATATAAGCACAGTCATCATTAAGGTATGGCAAAGATTTTCCTCTTAAATACGACAGGATAGTATTTGCCTATTCTTCTCCCCACCACCCACCCACCCCCAAATCGGATCTTATAAACGTCAAAAATTACACGTGGCATTCTCTTTTGGGGTCGAGCTCTACGCTCAAGTGGGCATCGCCTTTAAGATGTTTGTGGGAACCGACCCGTCTAAATCCCCGATCATCGTCGCCAACATATTCGGCATACGATGTCACTTCTAGCGTCAGACCTATGCAGGTAACGTGTGGTTGCAGCACGTAACGCCCGGCAGACAAAACCAAGAGCTAAGGTTTGTATCCTGTCCAGTCCCTCTAGGACTGTCCGGCTCACAAAGGTCTGGACGGGGAGGCTGAAGTTAATGAATACTCTGACGCCACTGAGATAGAGCCCTCACTCTTCTTGCATCGGCCCCCTAATCGTGCTCGCCAATTATTCACCAGGGACATCTTAATTGTGGCTCTGGCGTACAGGGTTGTGCTGTCGGGCTATCCAATGATCTTATAGCTTTACTCCGAATTACGCTGGATCCTTATCCCAATTCAGTCGGGCTATCCCATGATCTAGCTTTACTCCGAAATACGCTGCTTCCTTATCCCAATTCAGTCGGGCTATCCCATGATCTAGCTTTACTCCGAATTACGCTGGATCCTTATCCCTATTCAGTCTTACTATCTCATTTTCTAGATTTACTACGAATTACGCTGGATCCTTATCCCTATTCAGTCTTACTATCTCATTTTCTAGATTTACTCCGAATTACGCTGGAACCTTATCCCGATTCACCCTTTTTCCACAAATGTTAGGTAAAGACTCATGCTTGAGAGCATTCCTTCCAGTAATTGACTGTTTTCTCCGTGTTAACCTCTATGCGCCATCGATTCGCGTATCCCTCTGTGTGAGTCAGACCACCGGTTATACGGCGTCAAAATATAACATTTTTGATTTCTTCAAAATAGTTCCAAAATTAGTATGCGTGTTATTGTTGCATGGTTTCATCATAAAATGAATAACGTGTTTTGTTGAATGAAGACCATCTTGTCACAAGTCTGGCCATCTTGTCACAAGTCTAGCCATCTAGTCACAAGTCTGGCCATCTTGTCACTGGCCATCTAGTCACAAGTCTGGCCATCTTGTCACAAGACTGGCCATCTTGTCACAAGTATCTAGTCACAAGTCTAGCCATCTTGTCACAAGTATCTAGTCACAAGTCTGGCCATCTTGTCACAAGTCTGGCCATCTTCATCTTGTCACAAGTATCTAGTCACAAGTCTGGCCATCTTGTCACAAGTCTGGCCATCTTGTCACAAGTATCTAGTCACAAGTCTGGTCATCTTATCACAAGTATCTAGTCACAAGTCTGGCCATCTAGTCACAAGTCTGGCCATCTGGTCACAAGTCTGGTCATCTAGTCACGAGTTTGGTCATTTGGTCTAGTGACTGTTTTCTTCTCTTTTCCCTCCCAGGCATTCGTGAGCACAGGCACCAACCTCCAGTTAACGTTCACCACCAACTCTTGGTCAGAGCGGCCAGAAGACAGGATACCCACCCAGGAGTACGTCAACTTTGACCTTGAACCTGGCAAGGTGAGACACTTTTTAACTTGTTTTAACATTTTTAGCATTAAAAATATACAAAAGTCTAACAAAGTTATGCAGGGAATACCCTTATTACTGCATACTATCTATGCAGCTACATTGGGGGGGGGGGGCTGTGCATGAAATTTCATCTGGAGTGGGCAATAGGCAGCTATGCATATCACTAAATCAGGAGTGGGCAATGGGCAGCTATGCATGTCACCAATAGAATTGAGAGGCTATAGGCGTGTCCAACGGCATGTATGTGCAGTGGGCAGCTATGCATGTCTCAAAACTAAGGTCGTCATTTACTCATTAGAAGCCTGGCCCAACACTTTATTTTGTTCATAATAAATCCAACATCTCTCACACTCATACATAACCCTGTATTCCTGGAAGTACAATAATATCAACATGTCAAAGACTGTCTTCAGTGCGTGACTTACCGTTTCAACTATACACTAACCTGGCTTTATATAATAACCATGAATTTACATTTTAACTACGTTAATACGAATACCTGAATTTTGTCTGTGGTTGCAAAACAGATTCTTCAAACAATCACTATCTTTAATTATTTCTACAACAAAATTGTCATTTTGTGTGTGTCAGAGGCGTAGCTGGACTCGCCTAAGTCGGTAGTGTCATGATTGATGTATCGTTGAATAAAGGGACTGTCGTTATGTATCAAAATTCAATTTTTCTTAAGCCAAGAATGTTGGTGCTGCGGGCAGGACGAGTTCTTAAAATGTCATTTCGACTTAGTGAACAGGAGTGGTATCTGTACAACACTCCTGCTCAGTCCTGGATGTACCTATTTGCTAAACAAGCTATAGCTTAGGGCCCCCGCCTTTTTTGCC
>MUZC01000037.1:978833-998782 GCA_002072015.1 Radix auricularia | reverse complement strand
CCCCCCCCCCCCCCCAGAATTTCTTTTTTATATTTGCACTGACATATAATATCTGGTCTTCAAAATGGCACCCATATCTCAAATATCTGAGGGCCCCATCAAGTCTAAATCCGGCCCTGCTATTGCATCAAATAGGAATTAGTTGGGGGGGGTAGCCATTTATTACCAGAATAAAGACTTACATTCCTCTAAAGTCTAAGTGATACGCCATGAGGGATACAATTTTTTTTTTTTTAAAAAAATTATGTATGGGGCATGGGGTGTCAATCAGTGCAGCCCGCTCCTACCCAGAGAACTTGGTTCATTCTGTGACTTGTCTACGCCTTCGCATTTAGGAAACTGTGTCAACATACATAATACTTTTTTGTTTAAAACGCAGTAGTCTTTTTTTATTTTTCGATTTTTAAAGTATAAAAATTAAATTTTAGATTTTTAAATTAGTCATTTATTTGAACTAAATTTACGTGTTAAGCTTTGGTTATCCTACTAATGCTTAGGAAGTTGTTGTTGTTGTTGTTTTTTTTTTTTTTTTTTTTTTAATAAGCAAACTTATTTCCTTCTCGAGGACTGTAACAATGAAGTTCTACATTGTTTCGGTAAAAAGAAATTAATAAAAAAATCGCCCGTGGAGATCGCCTACATCACCCACATAATATAATGCCCTGGTCTCACCTCATGTCTATCAAATAATCTTCCTTAGTGACCTTACTTAAAAGGCACTGCAGTGGCAACAGTACGGTAATTTTAAAACGTATCTGAATTCCAAACTTTTTTGCGTCTCCGATTAACCTGTCCGTATAATTATTACAAATACATTTTTTCTCCTCTCCTACCTCCATACACTTTGCTCTACGCCTCACCGAAGCACCTGCCTACACATTTTTTTAAAATATTTGGGTGGGGGTGGCACTGAGTCAGCTGACCACACTGGCCTACTTTAGCATTAGGGAATCCCCTTTTACTTTCTCTAACAAAAATGAGGTTACACACTCGTAAAAACGACCTTGATCTAAGTGGCCGGAACCTTACGGAATTTAATACATTCATGATTTTTCGATCCCGAAACCGACTTTCCGGAAGTCAATAGAATGATAAAATTATTTGTAAAAACGAAAGGAAACAGTGCCGTTTTCTATGGCAAGTAACGGAAACGGTTAAATAGCATTCCCAAAATGCACGCCGTAAATAGTAAATGGTGTTAAACTTCAAGCCTCCAAACTCTATTGTATTACAGTTCCAACAAATGTATCTAAAAGAATTTACTTATTGATGAATACTTCGTTAAAGAAAAGCAAGAATTATAACTTCGAATTACAAATGGAATTTTGCACAACTACTCTTAAACTAATACTAATATCTAGGCTAAAAACTTAGTTTTAACTACATTGAAGTTGTGTCGGCAGCAGCGGCAAACGACAACGTCTTTGAAATTCGATTGCTTAAATTTGAATAAGTCGAAATGATTACCGGGGTTTTTAAGTTCTTCTTAAGAAACAGTATGTTTATTTAAAATAAAAATTAAGTATACTCTATAAATATGTAATATATTTTTTTTAATATTCTCTTTATAAATGATAATATAATAGCCTATTAATTATTAATAAAAGTGTTAAATAATTAAATAGAAAAGTTAGAAGTAAAATTAACTAATTATAAAATATTTTATATTTTAATTAATATATATTATATTTTTAATACAAGTTTATAACACGTGTAAATGGGTACGTAAGTTGAAGTGTAACTATAACAAAAATTTTAGTTGGGAAAAAAACAGTGTATCTGTGTCGTGTGTGGTGGGGGGGGAGGGTGTTATTATGTTATAGTTAATAATTAAAAAGTCACAGTTGTAGACACTGTTCTACAGACTACAGCAATAGTAGTGGTAGTGTTATACTATAGTAATAGTAAAGTTACAGTATGTTTGTAGTTAGTATAATGAATACTTCCACAACATTTTTTTAAAATTTTGATTTCAAAATATATTTACAAGCTAGCACTATCTGAATAGCTTATACTAAAGAATAAAGGATTTTAGGGATCTTACTTACCATGGCCATACTCATAGGCCCGATAAAGCCCCTCACTCCAAGAGAATGGGCATTTTTTGCTCTTGGTTATACCTATGCAAATCTGTATCTATAGTATAAGTGATAAGTATGCATATTTATAAATATTTTGACTAAGTCTTAAGTTTGTTTGCTGAAGTGTCTAACTTAGACTTAGACTCTAAGCCAAAGTGTGTCTTTTTCTCTTACTACTGTATTTTAAAATAATGATATCCCAGCTTTTAAAAAACGCTTGGATCAGAATGATTAAATTTAATTTTTATTGCCATCCCTTAAGTTGTAAAACTGTAAACAATACAATATTTAGTTATAAGTTATAGCAATAATCATGAAGCTTTCTATCTGTTCTGTTTCGAACTATCATGGAGTTGTTTAGAATTTCTTGAATGGAAGTATTTAGTTAGCATTATTAATACATTATTGATGATTAGCTATGATTCATGACGATTACCTATGATTCATGATGTTTCTTGTGATTGTCTATAAATGCAGTATACAGAGATTAACAGGTGTATTAATATAAATCACTCCATCAGAGCTGGGTTTCCATTCACTCCCATGTATTAAGTCAGCCTATTATTTATAATTTATTAGTGGATTTTGAGATGGCTGACCTAATTATTATTTGCGTAAACAAACCTAAATCAATGTTATAAATACTTAGCATTAGTAAAACTTAGTGCTGCGGAAATTAATGATTAATTTATCGATTAATCTGTAAAAATTTATCGATTAAAATTATTTTAATTGATAAAATAGCGATTAACATTAAAGAAAATATTTTAAACAATTTTTTCGATAAATAATTATTTATTAATAATTAATAATAGTATTTTTTACTTGCAAACTTCTACATTTAAAAAAACAGATTTTTAAAGTGTTAACTTTAAAATAAGCTGTTTTATATGGAAAATAAATTTAAAAAGTAAACATTGTTTTTACTTAATTAACAATAACAAAATTTAAGTTCATTGACATTAAATTGAACTACTTAAATTTGAAAATATCTCCTAAAAATATGATATTTTTTAATTAAAAACTTAAGTTATGGGCATTTTATGAAATTTTCAGTTTAATGATGTCATACATTTTATTTTCAGCTTTAATCAACATTATGTATTAATTATTTGGTAATTTTTCAAAAGTTAACGGTTAAATTTAATTTAATCGATAACAGCCCTAGTAAAAATAAAGGCTAAATTCAGATTTAATGCTTGGTCTTGTCTGGCTTCAGAAATATTTTGTCACTTAGTAAATTTTATCCCTTCTCTTTTCCTAAAAAATATTTTCAACTTAAAATTTTTTTTTAAACAACTGCTGCACTTTTTCTGAAAAAAATAATTTAAGCTGAAATTTATTTATTTTCATTGCATGAACCACTGAAATAGGTATTTTTTGTTTAACACTGGTAAATGTATATTTTAGTTATAAAAGACCATTTAAAAGTTTCCAGTTATCCAATTGTTAAAATAATTATTTGTTAAAAAAAATTAATGAAGGTAAAATTAATTTTTTAAATAATATTATCTTATTTTATGTCACTAAACTGTGCAGGGAAGTAAAATATTTTAAAAACTTCTGGAAGCCATTACATTAGTATTAAAAATCTCTTTGTTTATTGCTGTGTAATCAAAAGATATGTCATTAAAAGATATTATAAAATTTATTTCTACAATAAGATTGAAGTTAAAAGCTGATGAAAGAGTATGGCTTCAGATTAATTGTAACTAATTTTAATTTTTACATCTAATTATTACATTTGCAGCCATAGCCATAAGGATTCATTTGAATTTCTCTTTTATTTATGAAAACACTTAAACTTAATAAAAATTTCAAATCTAATGATCAATAGTCCACTGAAAGCTGAGACTATTATTTTTTTGCCACATTTACATTGACATGAGTATGATAATATGCTATTTTAGGATGTTGCTAAGTTAAACTGATCATGTTTATTAAACTGCAGTAGGATAATTGTTTGAATGCAAATAGATTTATAATTTATAATAATGATCATCATCATTAAATAACCTTTATACTCTCTTCAGGTTCACTTAAAATCCCAATTTATATTAAATGGTGTCTGTGTAATGTTTCGAGGATGGGTCGACTTGAATAGCGTGAGAGGAATTGGATGCCTTGAATTCGATGAAGAAAGAGCATTAGTAAGTAATCTGTAAAATAAATTAATTATTTTACTTAATAAATTTGATGAATTGAAAGCATCATCATACTTTGTGAGATTTTAAGCCCCATTTCTTGATAAATTTTTAGCTGTAATCAATATTTTGTAAATGTAAACTGAAGAGGTTAAGTTGTCAAAAGAATAACATACTAATTTGCTACATTTTACTATACATGTTTATAAACAACAGAAAACATATAAGTTAATTTTCCTGGTATGAATGAGAGATTTTATGAAGTATTTATTTACAGATTTTGTTTTCAAAATAATACAAATTTGTAAATTTATTTTTCATTTTAACTTTTTTTCAACTATTTTCTTAGCAAGGTGAATGCATAGCAGTTTAAAAAGTAGTCTTTTAATTAAAGAAAATAATTTTTTAAAAATTTTTTGCCTACATAATTTATAAAAGTCATTCCCATAGAAATAATTCTTGTAAAATATACTCATAGTTTTTTAAAATTTATTTTATTTATTCATTGAATTAAGTGAGAACATGGTTACATTTAGCAGGACAAATTCAAGAAAGTAAAACTTTATGTCTTCAACTCATTTATTTAGTCATTAAGTTTATCCATTTATGGACAATCTAAGACAAGAAAAACAACTTACTTTAGAGAGCACAACTAACAAAGCATGTAAAATATTTTTAAAGGTTATCTCCAGATCATTAACAAGATGCATTGGAATTTTTTTCTTATAAAAAAACGTGTATACTGTAAAAGTGTATATTATTGTATATGATGTTTAAAAAGTCAATTACAAAATACATGTTTTGTTTTAGTTAGTCACCTAGGGCGAAAAAAAAAAAAGATGAATTTCTTGGATATTTCTACATTGATGTGTATATTATATGGCATAAATTAGATTTCAAAAGTCCAAAAGTATTTCAAAATTGAATTCATATATTTTATAGAATATGAATGAGATTTGAATTGTCCACAAGATTACTCTTATATGTCATTTTTCTCAACTCATTATCTTTTGTTGTTATGCTGTCTAAACCAGAAAGCAAACTGTCTAGAGTTATTGCCCTTTATTTTTAATCCAAATCACTTTTAAGCTTTTAGTTCTTTACTCATGATTAATCTAACCAAATATGTATGCCCTTTCTTTGTATGAGTTTCATTCAGGCCCTATTTGAATCATCAAGGAGAACAAGGAGAATTTTAGCCTTTTTGATGAGGAACCTTCTACTAAGGACAAAGACTTTAAGGAAGGACATTTGAACTGCTGCCATTCTGTTTGGCATTGCTCATGCTCTTAGAACTAATTCAAGAAATGCATAAAGGATCCTGTAATTGCAACCCATATGTTATAATTTCTTAACCCCTGAAACCGTCTACTCTCAACATGCACCATGCCATTTTTTTACAAGTGGGATTAATGTACAATTGTTCCCAGAATGACATGCCCTCTTCACTCTGAAGAAACAAAAATCCCATTCCTAGCCTTCCATCTGCCAAGATTTATTTTTTTATTCAAGAACAAATATGGTCATTAAAAAAGACAAAAATACTTCTTTAAAAAATACAAAACAAGTCATGACAAAGAAGCAGCCTGAAAGAAAAGTCCTAAGAAAGTTTCCGGGCTCAGACGCCGCATGTGCAAGTGCTTGTCTTACATAGCCCCTGTGAGCTCTGTTATATTCATAGCTGAGTCCTGGGCCTCACAGGCAACTTGCACTTGTACCAGACAATGAGGTGAAGAAAGACAAAGAGGAAAAAAATCAATATTTAGTGGGGTACATGCTTCAAGCTCAGCTGTCTTACATTATTTGCCAGCATTCATAAGACAGGCTTTTGAGATTTAGCTGTGAGCAAATGTCCTCCTCCCCCCACTCCTAACTGGCACATGCTTCCTTCAAGATGCCACTTTTCTTTTGCTTTTGGGCTCTGATCCCCAACAAAGCTGGAACCAATTAGAAATGTGCTTTGTTCACACTCTGTTAAGAATAGCAGCTGATTATGTGATTTCTCCTTAGTAATTCTTTGGAGTTTTTTTGTTGTTGTTGAGAGGGGTGGGTTGCAACTCAACAAAGTGTACATTGTCCATGAACTCCTTCTGACTTGCTCAGCTGTTGGCTGCCTTCCAGAGGGTATAATGGTGCAGCGGGCGTGATTTTCATCACGTGTGCCACTTATTTTAATTACAGACAAAAGACCAGGTGATTTACTCCGTTACACACTCCCTCGTCCCTTCTTGAGTCTGTTGTTGGGCTCTCAAACTCCGCTTACATTTACTGGCTGATTAGCATGCTAAATGGAGGGGGGTGGGTGTTTTCCTCCCTAAACTGCCAGCACCTGGTCTAACAGATACGGTCTGATGGGCATGACCTAACTAAATATTGGCCCGGCACATGCCGCATGGAGGGCCCCCCTATAGTTTTAATTAAATTTTTACATCCATATTCAAGATCCACAAAAAATGTTTTAAGAGGGAGCAGATGCAAGTTGAGGTAATCTGTGAACTTCTGTCCTCTGCGACCACTCAGCCCTGGCCAGTTGCCCCACTCAGCCGCTGCTCATCCTCAATATTTATGCCTTACTTTGTTTCCCATTGCAGGTTGAAGATGCCATTCTCAGGGAGCAAGTGGAACACAACAACAGAAGGGTCCTGGAGTTTGAGGAAATGCGAATGCAGAGGCTGCACGAACAGGAGAGGCAGGCAGCATCTGAGGCAGAGGTAGTTCAAGCACTGTTATGTTTTTCTGAACACTCTCATGGAGATCACTCATGAACCACCACCCCCTCCTCACCCCTAGCTTGACCTTGTAACTGATAGCACCACGAAGCCCTCCCCTGATCCTCGCCCTCTGTTACTGAATGTCCACATCAGTATTACACCAGAGAGCCCAGAAGACCAATTGTATGTCCTTATATCCATTGAGCATTGTCAACATTTTTGTTACCTTTTCTGGTGAAAACCATGAGTCTCCCCAAACAAATGTGTTTTATTCAATTTGAAGAATAGCTAAAATCAGCTTTTCTGTGTTCTTACTTCTATTGAAAGAATCCAGTCTCTATTGAGATACTTAAAGCTCTAAGATTATTTAATGAAATGAGTTGTTGAAATTGTTTACAGTGCCGCCAGTCAATGGTGGCTAGATATTACATCTGTTGGTATTGAACCTGCTGATTGGTCAATTCTGTCATTTCGTGGAAGACGTATTAGTTAGATGAAGTATTATTGTTGGTAACATCAATGCCATTTTAATGCTTTCATTTTCTCCAATTGAACTGTGATTATAGTGATCTTCCCGGACTGTCATGAGTGGTCTCTTTTATTGTTCACTTTTGCCTGTTGTATTTCAACATTATTTTCGTTGTACAGAAATATATTTGCTTGTTGTACATGATTTTAATTTTTGTTATAATGATTTGCCATTTTTGTACACATATTTTTTGTTACACGAAATTTATATTTATACATTTTTATTCGCATATATATATATTTATTTATTAAAATCTATCTATCTATCTATCTATCTATCTATCTATCTATCTATCTATCTATCTATCTATCTATCTATCTANTATATATATATATATATATATATATCCATCAAAAGAAATCAACACTCACTGTTATTTGGTTGTGTATTGCATTTTAGCATGTTTTTGTTGTGATTGCTTTATTTACATTTTATTGGTTGTTGAATATTGTGAACCAGTTACATGTTTTAATTAGCCTTGAGCCATATTTCTCTATTTTTTTATTGTAATAGTTATCTTACAGCCTGAGAAGAATAGGGGAGAGTAATGCCAATGATGTGCTGGTCAAACTCAGTCATTTACCAGTGCTATATCTAGTGCTTATGTTGTGGATAAGTCTGAGGGTGTACATATCCAGTCTTTAAAACAACCTAAGACTCCATGAGTGTTTCTAGTCATAAGCAAAATCTGTTTTTATCATGTGTCTTGATCCAGCCCAGTTTTTAAGTCGGTGTTGTACTCGACTTATGGGTATGAATTGGACACATTCTATGTTGGTTATGTGACATTTCATGTGACTTCTTTATGACATATTGTAACATCATTCCACAATGAGATGTTTCTTACTGTCGGTTCCAAAATCAGCTCATTGCAAGGGTCCATCTAAATTATTGATAAATCTATGCTAAAATGTATCTCCTATTTGTGCGTAAAGAAAAAAAAAATTAACATTTTTCATTTTGAATTATAATTTTGTTTTTCAAAATAATTTACTTTATATTTTTACATAAATATGGGGTAAAATAGAAAAAAAATTACATTACTTTTTTGTTGTTTTTTGTTTTATGTTTTGTGCGTGTTTGAAGTCTTTTGCCATCGAGTTATACGTTATTTATTAATTATACATTTGAAAGCAATGTAGTTTTAGTGAAATAGATGTTTAGAGTAGAACAGGATCCAACAGAAATGCTGCTCTTAGATTAAATTTGATGACATTAAAAGGAGTTGGGAAGAGTCGTGAAATTTGTTTAGAACGATTAGATCACAACGATTGGAAGTGCGCTGTTAGTTGAACAGCGATATTCAAAGAAAAAAAAAACTCGGTGCAAGCTGTTTACAGTGATGTGCTTTTTTTCTCGTGCATATTGAATTTACCGCCAGCGTGAAAACGAGACCGGTGCATGAACAATTAAAAGGCATGCGCAGTTGGCCAGGCAGCAAGAAAAATACATAGCGGTGCTGCGTTGGTTGTGTTAAAAAAATTAATTGAAAAAGAGGAAAACGGTTAGAGTTAGAGAGAGAATGAAAGGGGTGGGTCGGTCGAAAGAAAATCGATACAGCATGCACAACAATCCAGAGTTACACGCCTTGGAAATGAGTTAGCGGGGCTAAAGTTAATTAAAGAAGTCACGTGATATTGGTACCAAATATTTCTTAGAATATAACTGTACCGGTACTTTATATAGAAACTGCATCTCAGACAACGAAAGATTTTGTGGTTTAGTTTATTCCAAGACATTAAAGTAGAAGAAAATTGAGCGATAATAACTCTGATAAAGTTAAAAGTGAACGGGAAAATGTGTGAAAGAAATGTGAATAAATGCCGTAAGAGAGATTTATAAAACTGACCATCCGAAGGAAGATTTATCCAGTTACCCAAACAAGTTTAGAAATGGGATTTTAAAAACTCAAAAAACCAACGTTTCCACATCCACAGGCTTTTCTTTCCAACTTCTAGTACAGTTGACAAAGAATGGTCCCCCGTAATAAGGGAGACAAGAAGGGAGTCGTGTCAGAGAACCGCCCAACGGGCGGGGGAGCACACTCGGCGCTTGCGCTCAAAATTACCGTCTCGCTCTAGTGACGCAAGGTGTCTATAGAACAGTGTGCAGCCGACTTTTTAAGCAATTATATAATTTTGGTATTAGGGGGGGGGGGCTTATTAAACGTCAAAGTCCGGTCGGGAATTAAAATTAGTTAAAGTCAGGGGCAAAATGGAGGGTAAAAAATCAATGTTAAGTCACTGGTATGAACATTTATTGACCATTAGACTCAAGACTTCGAGGTCGTTGTTTGCAAATATGGAAACCAAAATTAGACTTGGGGTAAAATTTCACTGTTCAATGAATACTCATTTGTGACACCGCAGAATATAATTGTGTAGTTGCACTATCAATAACGACAGCAAGCTGACCAAAGGTACGGGTTAGCCATGTGCAATGCGATTTTAATTTATATTTTATGTATACATGATTAATAAATAGTTTTTATACTTCACTGCAGATCTTAGAAAAGTAACTATTCTCTTGCCAACTTTGCTTTTTCAGAACACCTAGCTGTTAGGTGCACTGATGTATCAAATATTTCAAGGGAAAAAAAAGTGTATTTAAAACATCTTCACCACTTTTTATTGGTTAGACGAAATTGGATTGACTAAGTCTTAACATAGTAAACAAATCCCCCACGTGACTTACAGTATTTCAGACTTAAACCAAGTTTATAAACTCACTCTCCCTACCCCACCCCCACCCTCTCTCTCTCATACACACACACACTCGTTAATAATTCAACAAGTGCATTAAAAAAAAAGCTTTCCATACCACCTATAAAAAATTTATTATTTCCATTCATACCCCTCCCCCATTCTTATTTTCTCCCTTTTAACTGTAATTCCTCCTTCTGCATAAAGGCGTTACATTACATGGAGATACGATTAGACCACAAATCACCTCTATTGTAGAGATACTTTACCGACCCACAAATTATGTGAAATCGAAACTCATCCACCCTCCCCTATTACTTTAACAGTAACGTTAATATCATATAACGTCACTGCTCGTCAAGTCAATATTGGAACTTAATTTTTGGACTCGCCGGGAACGGTGCTAAAACCCCGTGCCTACACGATAACCAGTCTCATTGTTTCAGCCAATCTGCAAGCAAACATTGGCAACAAACGTGCGTGCGGTAATAAAGATCCAAAATAGCTGCTGCTCCTTTTTAGCTTTTAACATTTTTTATCACTTCACTGTTTAAAAAAATAAAATTACCCCCGTCACCCTCAGAGAAACCAAACAAAATAACTTCGACAGGACGGCCAGCTGCCCTAAAGATTGCTGCAGAATTTATGACGTTTTTAAGCAGTTTTTATGAACGCGACAAAGCGCCAAAGTTATTTTAACAGTTGTTTTGGTGTGAAGATGATCGTAAATCTGGCCAGATAGTCGCCTCGCACTGTCTGGCGTGTTTACTTTTCCATCCCGTAGGGCTCCCTCTAGCGGCTCCTACTACCGGCTACTCAATAGCTCTTCCCATCGTTCAAAGGGAGGACGGGTCGGCACCGTTGAGCTTCCTTCTGTTTTGATATTCAGATTTTTCTAAAGAACCACCCCGTCTTGACAAACTCATAAAAAAAATATCGCCCCGATCTTGCGTTGGAAGATGAAACACACTTCTGCTTTCTTAGATCATCCCCCACGCCGAAATGTGCAGCGATGACGCAGGCACGAGCCGGGTAAAGTGGCCGTGAAAATTTGGGACATTTTGAGCCGTTGGCCAGCTCGCACCAGGCACGCGCCGATACGATAAGAGCGCTAGTGTGCCCTAAATGGGCCCCTAGTTTAATTTGGTTTATGAGGTCTTTTAAAGGCAATACAGAATTTCCAATTGTCATCGCGCGCGGTTTAAAGTAATATTAAATGGCGGCTATTAATGAGATTTCCCCTGAAGATACAAGTCGCCCAGTCCGTGAGTGCTGACTAGTCAACGGTCTTATCAAGTCGCTGCAGCCCGCCAATTAGCCGAGTTATTCTTCAAACAAAACAAAATTAATTGAATGGCTCATGTCATTAAAACAAATTTCACTGCTTGAGAAAACGTGGATAATTTAGTGGGGTTCAAGGTCCTGGGTCGTTCTCTTTATTCAAGTTGGGCTGATGTTTGTATGTAAGTTATGGTTAGTCCATGACGTCCCTAACTTTATTCTTCTCCCGCTGCACTTGCTTTGACCACCTCAATCAGATAATATAAAAAATAAAAAGCAGAACTCTTTAAATAACTCATGAAGAGCTTTCTATAAAAATTAAAAAATAAAAAAAGCGACTATTTTCGATTTACGATAAAGCGTGTATGCATGTATTCATAGAATTATCCAAATTGAAATCTAAACCATTTGCCAACGTTCTGTCATCTTAACTATAGATCTTTGAAAAATAATGAAATTATGCCATTCAAGTTTGTAGTTCTGTGATAAATAACGCTACTGTTATTACAGAGATGTTGTTCGTTTGCATGCTACCGAGCTAATATTTTGTGCATTCATTGGAAAGCTGGAGTTAACCCTTAACCAATAGCATAAGTGTTTGTTCTAAAAAGTTCAATTTTTTTAAAAAAAAATTATTATTATTATTTTAAGAATTGAATCATATATGCACGTATATTTATTGCAGACTGATTGTCTGAAATATTATTTGTATAATTTATTACAAGCTTGGAGTTTGAGAAAAGCTAATAGAGAAGAGGGCGTATATTTATATTTGCCCTAAATAATCAGGAGCGCTTAGTAAATATACAAAAATTAAGTAGCGTTTATGTACTTTAAGTTGGAAGAGAAATTAAATAAGTCAAATGTTTACATCGGTCATCAATTTTAAAGGTGTTTGATCAAAGTGATATTTATAGCACTTAGCTTAATTATCATTTGTAACCAGGAAAAATGGGCTTAAATTATATGCAGCGCCGTCTTTATACCCTTTTTGGCCCCTGGGCAAAGAAATAGTGTTGGCCCCTGTGCAAAGAAAGAGTTCGCCCCCCCCTCCCCGGTATAAATAAAAGAATAAATATACATAATATATATATATATATAATCAAACATATTCCCATGGGGCCCCTATGTTCTTTGGTCCCCGGGCGAATGCCCAACGGGCCTATGCATTAAGACGGCCCTGGCTATATGCATTATTCAAAAGCTGTTTAGAAGTATGCAATCTGGTCGACAATTTATTCTGTTACAGACGCTCCTTATATACAGAAGATTATTGTGTCCTACGCTTATCTATGGTTTGTGGCTAGGGTATTTAAAAGATGTAACGTCACGCCAAAACGCGTAACTTTAAATAAAAGTTGCACTTAATATTTGATTGTTTACAATTTATTTAATGACGTTTTACTTGGGCTTCACACATGTTACGATATTTGAGTGCAGCCTTATAATGGATGGCGTCTTTAAATGTTTTTTTTTTTTAATCTATTATCACTGAGGGTGCGGAGGATAATAATGGGATAGGTTAAGCTAGCCGAAAGTTTCATACTGGGAAATTCTTTATTATATAGTCTATATTTAGAATTTAATTTAGGTCTCAGACCCCCAAGTAGTTTTTATATAATTGTTAAAAAGTGCGTGTGTGCGCGCGCGCGCGCGTTCATTTATCATACAAAACAAAAATGCTAAAAATAATCATCTATGTCTATTAGTGACAAATCAAATTAATGGAACTATCTCCGGCCCTCTCCCATGCCCCACCAAACCTTATACCTCGACTATATAATTATTTATAACACAAAAAAGGGAAACATTTTATATGGTGTAAAAAGGAAGAAAAGTTCCATGTCCCGACCGTCGACGACTTACATATTGAAACAAAAAAATTACAGGAGCCCATAATCTCATTGCAATGTGTTCCCTTCGGCCTTTAACACAATGGCGAGGCCGTGCCACGCGTGCAGATTCACGTGAACATTGAAACAGAACACGCTATCAAAGCGAGGCTCTTGCGTCAGTGTCCTTTTAATCGGGGTTAGTGTTTACCCTGTCAATTACAAGGCTTGAACTGCAGTTCACGTATTTCTAATTTCTTCATTGGATAATAAATTTAGAATAGGGTGACTTGAGGAGTCCTCTATCAATACGGCCCTTGTTTTCCCCCCGGTTTGCGTTAACAGTTATTAACTCAGTTGTGAAAACACCAGTTATCCTTTCCATTCTTTAGTTTCAATTCCAATAGTTTGTAGCTAATCTAATCTTTGTTCATTTCGGTATAACATGAAATGTTAAGGGGTCAAATATATATATATATAATTTATTATTTTTATTTTTAAAACGAGAGTTGGAGTAGAAAACCGTGGTTGGATTGTAGTTTTGTCTGGGTAAAAATTAGAGTGAGTGACTTGCTACGTTACACTAGATTTCAAATAGTTTGATTCTCAAACGTTCACTTTAATAATAATTGTACCGCAATTTGTTTTTTTAAAATTATCTTTAAGTTGTTTTTTTTTACTAGTAATAGTACTAATAGTAGTCTCCACCAACCGTCACACCCCCTCATAAACACTTATTTTTATTTTTATTAAAAATACTAGATGCGGCCCGCAGACTTGCTCAAAAATAGTGCAAAGAAATTAAGGAGGGGGGAGGAAAGACAAAGACTACATCACGAAGAAATCAGAACAACGCGTATAAACAGCCGTGTTGTGAAGTCATTTTCGAAAAGAAAAAGGGAAATGAACGAGCATAAACACAACCAATTTTTAATAATTAAAAAATTAATGTATTAGCTGGTGCTTGAACCTACGACCTTCCGCGAGTTAGGCGAATGTAAGAACCACTACACTACCATTGACCTCCATTGAACGCATTGTTGGCTTGGTCTCGATGACCCCCCCCCCCCCAAACTCTGCACTAACTTTTCTTGGCAGCTTGCTTGGTGTCCGGCATGTTAGGGCCGTGAGGAGAATTATATATATAGATTTTTTTTTTAAAGCCCCAATTCATTAACATTCTTTATACATAAAAATATAACGAGGGGCGCTGTTTGATTGATGGCGTAGTGAATTTTAATCAACAATAAATTTAGTTACGTTTTAAAATGATGTTAACTTATTAAAATTAAAAAGAAAGTGTGCCCAGAGGCTCTGGCAGAGCGGTATGTTTGATCCTGCATACCATATCCCTTTTGGCTTCCCATCTGAACCATACCACAGTCAATTATTTACACCTATTGGAAGTAACAAACAACGTTCTCGTGTAGAATCATAGTTAACTTTTGACTCCCACCTTTAAATTACGGTGAAGTATATAGTGGTTGATGGACGTGGGGGGGGGGGGAGGGTTTGCATTATTTTTTAAAATTTTACTAATTGTAGAAATCCTTTGAATTTGATTATCTTTATTTTTAGCTTTAGTGCACGAAGCAAGTCGACAATACTGCAACACTCTAGCTCCCACTATAATCTATCTGAAACCATGACAAGTTAAAACAAAGTTCAGAACGCTTTTAGAAAAATAACTTTTTATAATTTGCAGTTCTTTTTACATTTTATTTTATTTATCGCGGAAGTCAGATGCAGGGATTAAAAATAAGGGAGTTTAAGCTTGGAGTGTGAATTCAATACTGATTTCTTGAAATGTTATAGAAACATTAATTTGTCATCTTTAGGGCTGGAATTTGCATAACATTAATACGGACTGACCTGTTTAAAACGGTCATACTTGAAGGCGTCACTTCCAGGTGTCCACTTTCACGGAAAGCTCTAGTCGCCTCAAATCAACCCCAACCTTTCAGGTCACATTTGGCGCAACTTTCGTCCATTCTTAATGACGTCATGAGAATGCCCCTCCCTCCCACACACTCGGGCATTTGACCGAAGTGTTGGACCACTCTCGACAACAACAAAACAACAGCCAGCTGCGATGATGGATGCCACAAACAACATCTTTTCAAACGCCCACCATACAAAATTCAAATCTGAGAAAAGCAAGGTGTCACGAGTGGCTACTTGGGTGTCGTGGACAGATGACAGGTCCCGCCACCAAAGGTCTTGGGTCACAGTCCGGGGCACGAACACCCTGGAAGGATCGGTGTAAGATTTCTCAGATCACCACGCAATCATTAGTAATTCCTTCCACACGGATTCGCCTTGCTTGGCCGGCTCGCCTTGTCTTTTGCTTTTGTCCCCCGGCTCCTGACGCCTGCAGAGGTCCGCGCTGTCCGTTCGGAGGTTTGTTTGCAAAACACTTGAAGCTAGTATGACGTGCTCTCGGGGCCGAATTTCACTTGGCCCATTGTCCGGAGGTAAAAAGCGAAGACGACTGATTGTATAGTCATAGTCACGGGTCCTCATCGTTAGTCGCCCTACTTAGACGGTGTTTGAAAACCGAGCGGAGGAAACTCAGAAGCCTGTTTTCTGCCTCCTTACGCCATTGTCCGGGGACGCGTGTGAGCAGGCTGCTAAGACAGACGTCATACGTAATTGGGTGCTTGGTGTTTTCTTGAAGATCCGGACCAGGGGCGCCGCTCTTGCGACTAAAAGGTCACAGGGGGGCTCTGTGGAGACGTCCGTCCTATTGTGTTCTGAGATTTCACATTTTCTCCTCGTTCTGATGGTCGGTCGGGGAGGGGGGAGAAAGAAGCAGTGAGCGGACGAAAGGGGGGTACGCATTCCTTCCCCTCCACTACTTTTTGCTGACAGAGTTGTAATGGACGTTTTAACTAAGGTCGACGAGGTCAATTCGCCCCTGGCGAGATGCCAAGAGAATGCACAAGTGAGGTCATAGTCATATTTAGAAAGAAGACTTCTGACGTGGAAGAAACGTTGAAATCATTATTTTTAGATTACTCTGGATCAAAGGTTTGACTATGTGACTACTCAATCTGACATTGACCTTGTTCGGAAGGGAGGGGGTGCGTTCTTCAGCCTCGCCCTGGCGTGTTAGACGTTAATTGTTTTACACCATTAACCTAAACACCCCGTGACTGTGTTTGCTAAACCCATTTGTCGTCCGCTTACGAAGATGATGGCTGGTTATTTTGATCTGCTGGTCACACGTTTAGCAACGTATCGGTGCAACGACTACATAATATTAATCATTATGACTTTGGCGTTGTCATTAGCTCTACCTCTAGTGCAGTGATGGCGAACCTGTGGTACGCGTGCCACAGTCAGCACGCAGTGCCACATCAGCCGACACGAGCAACCAAAATATTACTTCCTTCAACGAACATCTTTGCTGGCACTTTGTTTTGGCATTCTTGCCATTATTAAGTGGGTTTTGATTTACTCTTGGGCACTCGGCCCCAAAAAGGTTCACCATCACTGATCTAATCCAACAACAAAATTGCTGAGAAACGTGGCAATTATAGCACCATCACAAATCTGCCATGTTTCCAAATGGTTTCATCGTTTAAACTGACAGCTGACCGACCATCCGATAGAATTTAACTTGCACATTTACACCTTTAAAGAAATTCTATTTAAAGTTACTCACCAAATTTTACGTCTGCATGGATGACAGTATATTAATCCTTAATGATTTTTTTTTAATCAGTCTGTGGTTTCGTTGCATTTTATTTATTGTCCCTAGAACTAGATCAGTCAAAAGGGTTATTTTTTTAAAAAATATATTTTTTTAAACATGAATTTATTTGACTGATTTAAAGTGGGGCTCAGAAATTCAGAGCTAGGAAACCACTGGGATGTATAGCTTTCAGACTATCAACGCTAGTTAACATGTACATAAAATGCTTTTTTAACATTCTAACTTCAATGTTATGTTGTTTAAATTTTGTAAGTATACAAACTACTAACCGTTTTTTAAATAACTGTTGAACCATACTAACAAGTTATGTGTTCTGTTGTGGCCTGCTGAACTCTGTACATCTACACAACAAAAGCTCTGATCTCAGAGCTGTGCTCATCTCTACATACGGCATGCCTAGTTACTCGCGGGGTCTTCTCACCCCCTCTCCTCACAGCTAGCAGGTTGTATCTTGTCCACGCCACGCATGTGCACATACTCCTGTCTTCTCTGGGCTGACTTCATCCCCCCTCCGCCTTGCTTTCTATTCTACAGACCCGGACTAGGAGGAAAGGTCGGTCCAGAAAAGACTTTTACGGCACCACCATCAACGCCACCATCGCCAGTACCATCAGCGCGACCATCGTCAACTCTAACGGCCTGGCCAGCGCACTACGCAAATGCCTAAACCCAGTCCTCACTTACCCTGAGTTCAAACCCCCACCCTCTGTGGCAGAGCAGTTGTCCCTGTCGTTTGGCCATCAGCACCACCGGTCAAAACACAAGTAAGTCTGGCTTTAGATCTAAACCACAGGCGACACCTTGATGCTTGATCACATACATACGTAAAATCTCCTTTCAATCAGCTTACTCATCCACTTTACCCATTTACAACTCAATACCTTCTACCGACTCTACTCGCCTCCAAGTCTCCAACCAGCGCCCAATATCCACCACTTGACATCATATTGGTCTTCTCAACATTTAAGGAGGAGACCGACTACATTTGACTACCCATCTGAGCCCATCAAATCAGCATGACATTTAATTTTATCCAAGTATTGTATTTCACCCCAACCTAATTTATGTCAGAATTTGTGTAACTCTCATTTAAAGCCACACTCCTAATTTTTTTTTAAAAAATCATATCATAATCATAGTAATTAATTATAGATATATATGACACCAAACTACAATTCTTACACAAGCATGAGAAAAAGGAAAATCGTCCCTGGGTGGGCTTGAACCACCAACCTTTCGGTTAACAGCCGAACGCGCTAACAGAGACAGTTACGAATTGATACGATAATTAAAATTATATATATTGTTGACGTTTTTCTAAAGAGATTTTTCACACAGGGCACGATCTAAGCACAATGTATTTAAATCAATTTTAACCATAGCACAATTCACTTTCTGCATAAAGTTAACAATGTCGGTAGTTTAGATGTGTCATAGATTAGGACAATTTTCAATGCAAATCGTCGGGTCATAATGTCTGCTTCCCAGTTCCATGGTTTATTTGGACACCATTGTCTATAGTCTATATATTTTTTGTTTCTTGTGTCTTGTTCTTATTAATTATAACTTGCTGTATGATAAGTGGTGTAGAGCTTCTTCTGTGCTAACTATCATACTGAAACCCTTGAGTCAAAATTATCTGAAAACTCAGGTGGTTGTGGGTGTGGTAAATCGTACACTGTCAGAGGCGTCACTAGAACTAGAAGTGCGGACCGCACCGGGTAACACAATCACAAGGGGTGACCCCAATGCCAATAAAAAAATTCTGTATGTTCCCGTTAATCAGCACGGGCAGATTCGAAGGAAGTCTATAGGGGAAAGTCGGGACGGGGTGACACCATGAGCCATCGCACTGGGTGACCCAAACACTGGTGACGCCTTTGCACCCTGAAATAAGTTCATAAAGTCGAATGCTTGTGGTCTAGAAGTTTTAGGACGAGGGCATTTTGTAAGGGCAAGGGCATTGTAAATAAAAGGGCATCGTAAGAGCAAGGCTATTGTAAAAGTAAAGGCAAGTTCATATTATATGGCATTGTGGGGCGAGGACAATGTTAGGACAAGGGCATTGTGAGGGACATGACATATTGTGAGGGTATGGGCATTGTTAGGGAAATGATATTTGTAGGGTAGGAGCATATTGATATTGTGATTGAAGTAAGAATATCCACCACCTATTATCTGAGGCTGATTTCTTCACTTCAGTGTTAGATTAAATGTGAGGATCTTGGGAAGGCAGGCACATGAGTTGTACAACACCGGACTGAAATCTTAAACTTATACCTGTACAGTCATTATTTCACCACAATCTTCTTATTTGATTGTTATATGAATGAACGAGACATATTTATTGAATTCTTATTTTTTTAATTTAAAAAAAACACTAAAGCAACACCAATGGGTGATACCTCTAATGGGTTATTATTACATAAGTCCACGTTTGACCCTTAGAGTCATATGAATTTGAGATCCACTGACCTGACTAGAATGAAGTCGTGGGTAACGTCTTGAAAATACCATAGCATGGCTGCTTGAAGTGAGGATGGGGTGGGGGCGATCATCCCAAGTACCAACATCAAGTTACCAAATTATTACATGACTCTTGTCTAATTATTCACATCCCATACAATACAATGCTCGTGTCTAACTAGAATCTATCACATCCTATGCCTATACAATACAATGCTTGTGTCTAACTAGAATCTATCACATCCTATACAAGACCAAACTCGTGTCTAACTAGAATATATCACAATAAATACAATACAAAAGGCACTGAGAACGTCCAGGTAAACTTCACACATCCACCCCATGACACACCTCAACCCCATTACACACCTCCACCCCATTACACACCTCCAACCCATTACACACCTCCACCCTTTTACACACCTCCACCCTTTTACACACCTCCACCCTTTTACACACCTCCACCCTTTTACACACCTCCACCC
>MUZC01000037.1:941635-967444 GCA_002072015.1 Radix auricularia | reverse complement strand
CACCCCCGGCTATGAGGCATTTCGGCTGTTGGTTGCGCCGCCGTTAGACGCCCCCAAAAAGTATAAACATCCCGCCCAAGCCATCAGACCCCGAGATTCCGACCTAAACTATATTCACGCCTACGTCAAATGTTGTTACGGTCTTAACTCTTACATTCAGTTTGCCCAGTGATGATCTTACGGTTACAAATAATTCAAATAAGGTTTAAAAACTCTGAGGGCATTGTTTGAACTTGGTCACGAGATTTGAGAGTCACTGCATCACGGGGCTATTATATCTAATTCATTAACATTTGAATTAAACTAGAAATGTTCCAGGCGTTCGTTAACCCGATCATCCAGTAAAGTGCAGACACTTGTGGTTTGCAGGTTTAGCGGTGCGCATCAGAAGACAACTCGTCTTTCTGCGGTCAGGCGGGAGAAATCTCTAAGTTCGAGAAAAGCTGTAATTGACGGGCTTTTAGGGGAGGTGATTAGATCTTCCTGTTGTTATCGACCTAGATATGTCAGATTTTGTATTGCAACAGACGCCTTGGAGTTCTCCCGTTGACGGAGGCTGATAGAGCATATTTGTAATTTGTCATCCCGTCACTGGGTGACCGTATCGCTACCAGTGCCACCCACAGTCTCATAATAATGTGTCAGTTAATGATGGATTCAAGTTTGCTCTCTAACAACACCCCGTCTGTACATCCACACATGTTCACTCTCCCGATCCCACGTAAACATTCAGAATTTTCAAAAAATATAAAAAAAATTCCAGCTTTTTTCAAGGCGATAATCCATAAATGGCTTGCTTCTTGGAGACGTGAAACAAAATTCATAATTATAAATTTTGAACTAAGTGAGTCTGGGTAATAAACAACGATTAAACAAGAGTACACTATAAACTAATTGAACCTGAGTAAAATAAAATAAAATGTAAAAAAATTGAATGTATAAAATCATACAAATACAAAAGTACACTTTGAAATAATTGAGTCTGAGTAAAAACAACAATCTATCAAGAGTACAATTTGTACTAATAGGATCTGATATGCTAAATTGTTCACCGTATTTCTTAAAGGACATCATTATTACATTAAAGGCTGACAAAAAAGTGATTTGTCCCATTTTGTATTGTACGCCAATAAAAGTTGACTTAAGACATAGACATAGGGAAGTTAAATGTCACGTGATCAATGTCGGTCACCACCTGTTCATGAGCGGTCAGTTAGCAAGAGCTGGTCTTATCTCGGTGACCGCACATACGTGACCCATGACCGTAACCGATAGGTCATGGGTGGTGAGTTGAAATTAAACTTCATACTTAAGTCCAGTAATGTGAAGAGACACCTGAGTACAAATAAACTCAAAGCGAGCCAAGGTTACGAAATAGTCAACTAAGATAGCTGGTCTCTTTAGACTGACCTATAACTGAGAGAGGATAAGGTCAAGTGGTCCACTTTGGGATGACATTGTCCTGCATTTTACACATGGCACACACCCTTTCAAAAGATGAGACCTCGTCTAACATGAGAACATTTCGACATGTTACATAATTTTAGGGTTCTATTTAAAGTAAGTGTAACACTATTACATTGCGACATCCTAGGACTTCCAATGAAATTCAGTTCTAAAAGTTATCTGTTTTTAACCTATTTGAATGTAGAGTAAATGTCTTATGCCTTATTACCTTATGCCTATAGACAATCACTTATTTGTTTACCATATATCTAGGCTTTTAATTTTAATGTGTCAAGATTATGTTTAGATCTTCACTAATACATACAACTTATATCTATAAAGACCTTCACTATATTATAGTGTGTCTATCTCATATATAGACCTTCATTATTGTGTCCATCTTATTTCTAGACCTTCACTAATCTGTCCATCTTATATCTAGACCTTCACTATTGTGTCCATTTTATGTCTAGACCTTCACTAATCTGTCCATCTTATATCTAACCCTTCACTAATCTGTCCAGCTCATGTCCATTATAGACCTTCACTAATTTCAGCTTATGCCACGGTATTGTAATACAAATATGGAATGCTTTCTATGGGTTATGTCGTCAGTCGCTCATCACTACCCCAACCACCATGCCATAACTAACGGTCTTGTATGTTAAATCTTGGTCGTATCTTGGCGTGGCAAACTATTGTTTGTTGTATAAAGAAAGACATACAATATTTAATGAAAATAACAGGGAAAGTTGAGAGAGGTGTTAACAATATAGCACCATACTTAGTGAAATATTGTGAAATTGTTCAAAGCGAGTTGGACCAGATGTCAGGGCATAACTCATGATTACTATCCCCTATTGAATAAAACGGTGATTGAGTTCTTCCCCTTTCCCACTCAAATGCAATTTGGGACAATTCCAGTGAGCCGGGGTCACAAGAAGACTTTCAATGAATTGGGAGACATCCAGAAGTGGGAGGGGGGGGGCAGTGTTTGTGACGACCTGGAGAGGAATGTCTCGGGGAGTTAGTCAAACGGAAATCTGGGGCCATCAGGGGACGCAACTCTCTCGAGACTGCACCTCTCTGCCTCCCCCTCTCCAAGCTCCCCTCAATGCCAGTTTTGATGACGCCCTCCCTATTGTCGGGGTCCAGTGGGTGAGACAAGGGCAAGATGGCCGGCGAAATAATGCCGTCACCGAGCATGACGGGACAATGTGTCTGCAAGGTTATCCCCTCTGACCTCATAGCATGGCACCGAGGCACCCCAGTCAAAACTTTTAATTGACTCTTGAACCTATCCCTCCCACCCATTGATGCCCCCTTCACACCCCCACTGCCCCAACTGAAATGATTGAGAGCGGACATGGAGTCGGACTGTAGGAAGATCTCCGCTACAAGCCCTCCAACTGGAACAGCTCATTATGTCGTTGGCCTGCCCCTGGAGTCTCACCAAATTACTCCCTACACGCTCGCGCGCTCCTCTAATATTAAAGTTTCTATTTTAACTTAGAGGGGGGTGGCGCTCTGGGCGCGGGGCGGCACACGGTAGTTCTATCCCCGGCACTTACTCCAGCTGATGTAAAAATCAAAAAGGGGGGAGGGATTGGGGGAGGGGGTGGGGAGAGAGAGAGATGGAAGAGAAAGATGAATGAATAGGAGTGTCTGGTTCTCAGACTCACGACTCATTGTAATTTTGAAATAAAACACCCCTCTCCTTTCCTCTACCCTCACCCGGTCATCGTATGTAACCATCTTGAAGTAGTTCGTTAAGGGTCTTCATCATTTGTTTACACGCTACACACATGACTTAAGTGCACTAACAAATAAACAACTAATTCAAAGCTAAATCGCAATCCAAAGCTCGTGTATAAGTCTAATTTCACATCATCATTTTATTAACGTCGGTGGAATTTAAAGTAATGGAATAAAAAATTAAAGAAACATCATAACTTTGTCACGATCTAGCATGATAACATCGTTCGGACTAACATCATAATAAGATCTTCATGGACTAATATCATAAGATTTCCATGAACTAACACTATAACATCTTTATGGACTAACATCATAATATATCCATGGACTAACATCCTGACATCTTCATGAACTAACATCAAAACATCTCCATTTACTAACATCTTTACATCTCCATTTACTAACAAAAATTTACCCAGTATTCAACACGATTTTCCTATGACAAACCCCACCCCAAACGTTATAATTCCACCGACTATAAAGAACATTTCCCCATGATAACCGGTCATTTACCCGGTCATAATAAAAAATGTCCCTTACGATAAAACTAATTTCCCCGTCACCTAACACCTCCCTCTATCTCTCCCCTCCCTGCACCCCGACTTTTGTTTGGTGAGTCAGCCAGTCGTGAAGATGAGCTGTTTACGGGAGACAAGAAGAAGTTCTACCAGCGACGGAAACACAGGTTACAAGCTAATGATAGGATTAAATCAGAGATGGGACGGGCCTGAACAGGTCACTGGGCTTTTGTGGGTCACTCGCGGGGACATGTGCTGGGCAGGTCTGGACAACGCGGTGAGGGCGCCAAGCCGCCATAAGGTGACGGGGCGGCACAATGGCTGGAGCACGTGCCGACAATATCTATAATTACATGCTCACCATTCCCCACGTGGAATGAGCGCGCGACTAATCCATCCCGTCCGTCCCCTTACATCCATTGACTTAACGTTCAAGTAACGTTGGCATGAGAGGGATTAACCCTAATCGCCCACCAACCGCCATCTTGTCGGATTCAATATGGCGACCTTTGCTGTCAAATGAAAGACGCAACGTGAGTAGCTCCTATACTTGTGAGTTTTGGCTTTTATTTAAGGACTTGTCTCTTGTTGATTCTAAACAATATACAGAATGAACATTTATGTATATAAACACTTATGTTAAAAACAAGTAGATCTAATAAAAACTCAATGAGTATTTAAAAACAATTTACAATAAAAAGAATTTCCGAATATTTTATTTAAGGGAAATCATTCTAGATTACATTAAAAGTCATGTCCAATCAATAATTTTGAAACTAAAAATAATAGCTATCTACAAATTGCTGCTAAAATTATAGGAGTCGTATGAAAATAGCTTTTTCAAAAATTCCTTCTCCGACATTTCTCTTAATATTATTAGCTACAGTTTGGTGTTTGTTTCAACCCCATAGATGTTATGTTTGGCGAGAAGTTGACAAAACACTGATTTTTTTTTAAAAAATGGGTCTTCCATAGCATTTGCAAAATAACAGAACCCTCTATCTGGTATGGTTCATGAGGAGTTGCGTGATCAAGCTTGAACAGACAGAACAGACATTTCAAATATAAAAACGCAATTTTTTCCATGGGAAATTGCGTTTAAAAAATATATATACAAGTTTTTGAATTCGCAGTAGCTATTAGTCAAACTGAACTTAAATTGGGGTGTTGTTTTATGGTCTTTTTTATTTAATGAAAATCAACTTTAAACAAATACCAACGGCTGCTTAGCAAAGACGATAAATGATACTTTATATTCTGAGATTGTTTGTATTTGAATACAATACAAACTTACCTCTCAATAGGCGGCCATGTACTCTATAGACTATGGTTTCTCGTGTATTGTCAATGCAAACATTCCTTGTTGTTCTTTCTTGTTTATGATTTTTTTTCTTAAATCGATGTTCAAAAGGTTGTTGATTTTATTTTAAAAAATCACCTAAATTTTGAAGACAAAGGCTAAAATAGCATAGCACTAAGTTTATGTTTTAATCATTAAAATTGAAAATAAATGAGTAGTCAACAAATTTAGGATTTATTTCAATTTATTTACCGCCCCCTAATTTGGATTAGCACTTAATCAAGTACTTAAGTGGATTGTCTTAGTTTCTGCGAACAAAAGTCTTCAAATTTATCTTTTTTTATATTGCCTTTTGGACCATTCAAAAAAGAGTCAACGTTTTTCTTATCGATAACGGCTTCCGCCATACGGACTTGACAAGCGCTCCGCCTAGCGACAGGAAGAGCGCCACCTCTCGTAAGTAATTGGCAAGTCAGATGTTATCTCCTCTTTGTTTTTCCAACTTACTAATTTCCCAGGAAACCGTGAATGGTAGTGAGATGTGAAGATTTACGCGATAGACAAGAGAGTTTACTCTTGATAATTTCCCATTGTTGAACAAGCCGCTCATCCGCCCATGGGACCAATCAGACGTCTTCACTTCACCATTGTCATACCAGGAACATTGCCCGCCACGAAAAGGCTTTGCATAATTATGGCGCTAAATACTACTTCAAAAATCTCACACTCACATAGGAAAAATACTTTTTTTTTGTTTTGTAAAAGATAAAGCATCCTAGTAATTCAAAAGATATTTGTCCGATTGTCAATGTAAAATATAAAACATCCTTCAACAAGACATTTTATTTAAAACACACTGGACTTCTCAAACAACGAACATATCCTTAACTTGTATTTTTTAAAATACATATAATATAATAGTATAAATAATAATAAAAATATTCAATAATTTTAAGTACTTGAATGTAAACAAAAAAAGATGGTAAGCTCCCCGCAGTTAACACCGTTTTCAGTCACGTATGAGGGTGAGGAACTCACCCCTGTGTTATGCAACCTCTATTTCTTGATCTGGACGATATTATGGGCCAAGTTGCAAAATAGAAGACAAAAATTTATGTTAGTAAAAAGGTCATCATTGTATTTTACCATCAGTTACTAATTATGCTTGGCAATTTACTGAAAAAAGCTATAAATATATATAGGTTAATATGATAAATATCCCTTCAGAGTATGCTTTTTTTTATTATAAAAAAAACCCCACCGATACTTTAGATTCATTTTACCAAGAATTCGGTAAATAATTTACGGCTGACAAGTAAGTCAGTTTATGAAACGAATTATACAACGGTATAGAGATGACATCTTAACGAAGTGCTGAATGATAAATACTACCATATAGACTTAGATATTTATAGAACCTTAATATTTCCAATCAGTTTTTGAATATTTCGTATTTAGACACAATATGTGTTGTCATTTAGAATTATAACCCACACACTGCATACATGCATAGATGTCTCAATATAGCAATAGTATCACTGTATGCAGAGGCGTCACTAGGGTCGGTGTCACCCGGGGCTGTAGCTCATGGTGTCACCCCTCACGATGTAACCCATAGACTATAGAACTCCTCCTAGTTGTCCAGTGCCAAATAACGGGAATATATAGAATTTTACAGTCTGGTGTCAGCCCCCCCCCTGATGGTGTCATCCGGGGCCTGCCCGCCCCAAACCGCACCCCCTAGCGACGCCACTGACTGTATGTATACTATATACAAAACTCACAGACTAGAAGTTTTAAAACTATTTAACTAATTCTAGCAATCTCTTCGTTATTTTTTGTGTTTTGGCCCGGTACCCTGTCGTGACCCGCCATTAGTAAAACTCTCCCTCAAGTGCCATCGGCCCCTTCAACTTCGTGATTGTCAAAACCGTAAGACAAGAGTCAGCTACAGCGAGGCCGCGCCGAGGGCTGACATTAGACATGCGTTTCCCCGAGTTAACCCTGCTCATAACTGGTTAATAACTCCATCCCAATGGATGACAATGAATAGATAATGAACAAGGGGCCAACCTTTGAGCCCCGGGAGCCAACCTCTGGACCCCGGGGGTTCAGGCGTGTTGACCCGTTTAACGCATGCTGCACGAGGAGGGCCACCACCCCACCCCTACGGGCATTTATTAATTATGGCTTGTTTGCTTTGTTCATCAGTCGGGTAAACGGGTTACTGAAATGTCCACATTTTTTATTTAAGTTTGACGAAATTTAACGGGCTTCTATGTTCATGCTTGTGTCTCCATCTCCCTCCCTTGTAGGTACTGCATTAAGAGGTAAACGAAACTATCAACGTTTTGAAAACTCTAATAATTTGAAGTTTACATAGGAAACTAGGAGATTTTATAGAACTATGCCATGAAAACTGAGCAATCAACGATCTGAGCATGAAGTTCACATAGAAACTTCGAGATGCCTTAAATATATTTCATGAAAACTGAATTATGAACTTTGCACTAGCAGGTTCAATTAAAAGAGCATAGACATCAGGACAAATACAATTCTAAAAGTTTCTACTTTTTATTTTTTATTCTTTTTATTTGTGTTTTGTTTGTTCCTCTAGAAGGCTCTTTGCCGAACGTTCGCTGTTTTGTTAGGTCCTCTCAGGCTAACCCTTAACTTGTTTACGTCTTTTCCATTTACTAAACCATCTTTGTTGGGTCAGGGCGAAGTCTACGTGACATTGTTCATCATGACCAATGAAATTACGCCTTTGACTCTTGTTACATGTGATGTCGTCATTAATTACTGCTAGTAAAGACATTATGGAAGGTCTCTTGTTTTGTTGTTGTTGTTGTTTTGGTTCTCAAAGACCCCCACTTATATACACCATATGAATGCATGATATGTTTAAAACAAAAATAAACCCCAGACAAAGATTTGAGTTTGCCGCAAGTTGTCCACTCTTGATGTAAAGATGTCCGTTTAGAATGCATTATGGGTGCAACAGCTGGAGTATAACAATAACAAACTACAAGTGAATCTCGTTTGGCGTAGACATTAATCTCAGAGTGACGTCAGTTATCAGATGGTTCCACATTTAAAAAAAAATACCGTATAACATAAAACTTTGGGAACCGATTTATACGCCATACACAAGACTAAGTGGTGCTAAATTGGTGGCTGACATAATTCCAAACTTAGTACTTAGTCTGGGTCACTGAGTGCATCAATGTTTTATTTTAAAAGACCAAAGACCTTCAGTCGAACAAAAAATTGAGTGGGGAGGGGGGGTTGACGCTAAGACGAGATTTCAAGAAAGCGACTTTAATCATTAGGTCCCATTTGACCTAATTAGGTTCTTTTTGACCTGATTAGAACCTTGTGGACGACCAACTGAGCAAACATCCAGATAATACGCTGTTTGTGGGGAGGGGAAGAGTACGGGGGTCGTTGGTGCAAGGACCGGAGCCAAATCAAAGGGTAGAACAAAGATCAATGGGAGGAGGGGAGGTGAAAGTCGGGGGGAGAGGGGGAAGATGATGATGATGCAAAGGTGAGTTGTGGGTGTAGAGTGGGAGGAGGGATTTACTCGAAACGAAAATGTGCAGTCGAAGAGAGAGAACGTTTTGAAAAAAAAATGTAGAGGCGGGGGGGGCATCTTTTGATTTTCCTCAGAAGTGCGGTCCTCTTGTTAAGTCCTCGTCTTTTGATAGTTGAATAAACGCGAGTAATGAGACTAACAAAATGGTGGGACTACCATTGCACCACGCGCAGTACTCGGGGCGGCTGCAAGGCTGGGGTGGGGGTGGGGGTTAAGGAGTTAATATTGACGGAGAAAGTGACAAGGATTTAGCTCCCTTTTATCCCCGCTCTCCTTGTTCTGAGGTTGAACTCTTTTCTCAGGCACCAGACCGTTCCACCTGACTGACGACTTAAGTGGGGGTGCTGTACTGGGTCTAAACGCCCTGTTTTAGGTAGAGTTCCCTGACGTCCCCTATAAGTTGACGTCTCCATTTCAGTGACGTCCCATTTTAGTTGATGACCTCATTACAATTGAATTAAATAAAACATATACTCTGATGCTCCACAATTTTTGACAGGTAATTATTTTTTTGTTTCAAATGATGTGTAAAAATAATGAACGTCATGAAATTTGGAACACTCGTTTGATAAAGGATGTGTCTATTTTGCGGCGTTTTTATTGGTAAAGAGAGTCGAAAATCGAGCAAGGTCATATATCCCAAATTATATAATTATATTCAGATAAAAATATCTTTTAAATGGGATTTTTATTTAAAATGGTAACTTGGACATCTCTTCCGGACTTCTTACAAACAGATTAATATTAAATTTTTATTTTTAAAAATTATATAAATTAGCAGAATATTGTCATCTTTTTTTGTCATATGGACCCTGACCTATCTTCGTAAGGACTTAAGTAACCCCTTATGTCATAAAGACTCTAACATACTGTCACAAAGTCATATTGACCCTGACCCATTGTCAAATAGACTTCCCCTTATAGTCATGTAAACTCTTCTATAGCGCTTACACTATCCATGGTGATGATGGTCTATCCTAGTACAGAAACTACGACACTTCATAATATAGAACTTCAACCTATAGTCGTTCAGACCTCCGACCTACGATAAAAATCAAACAAAATGAATCAACAAATCTCGAAATGGGATGGGAGCTGACGCATTCACAGAGACTCTCGGATAATCCCGTTCTACACGGCGAGATCTGACACCGACGAGATAATCCCCCGTCCTGGTTAGGGCAGTGCTGACTATCTGTCTGTCGTGTTCATGTCTCGGCCTGAGATGCCCGGAAAGATTACAGTGCACAGAAACATTCCCAGTGGAGGCGGGACGATAGTGTTTCAAAGAGTCGAATAATGACTGAGGACAGGAGATAGTTGGATGGCCCGTCCTTAGTAGGTCAATAGACGGGGTGGGCACAAAATGACGGGAACTTACATCTTAATGAAGATCAGAGGCGGCGTTGACGGGGACGTAAAGATGGAGCAAGTCTTGAAGGGACGTGGTTGGCACTGAAAAGGGAGGGGGCATGGGGTGTCATTGGCAGGAACCTGGTATCTGTGCATGATCAGTGCAAGATTAGACACACGAAGGTCCCAAAGGTCGACCTTGCAGGCCAGATGGCACCGAAAGTTCAGATGGACCGTTTCTGAGTGGAAGTTTTTTTTTTCTATCCCTGATTCACTGTCTTAACCATTTTAACTTTGGGCACACCCCTTTCCACTCACCCTTTTCTTCATTACATTCACCCCTTCCTTCTTCGTTTTTTTAAAAGGATAAAACATGTTGGTTGGGGTGGGAATGATGGGGTGGGGGCCCATGAGATTAAAAAAAAAATCTTCTTCAGCTTTGAAATTTAAAGATACCGATGAAAGCTCGAGGGGGATGCGGACAATGGAGCGAGGGGCAAATTTTATTAAAAGACGGAGGAGGGAGAGGGATAAAGGAGGAAGAGGGATGAAGGAATATTAGTAAGGACGGACGTGGGCGTGAAGAGAAATGGGGTCTCTCCTAAGTAAATCTGGGGAGGGAGGGGGTCATGACCCGACCCTCTGCTGGCCATTGTTAGTTGGGGAGGGGAAAAGGGTGGAGCCATCAGAAAGTGCCGAGTCTGCGATTGGACCAACCAAATGTCAGTAGGGATTTTGGCTTGGGTCGGCCTCACAAACGATTCGTCACAGTCCAGGATGGGAGGGGACAGTAACAGCCATGGCGGTGACTGATTTGGGTGAGAATTTGACAAAAAATTTTTAGTCCAGCTTAGAAAGGAGGTGAAGAAACGATTGTTTGAGTTGATTGCGGGGTGTAGGGGTGGAGTGAAGATGGGGTATAATGGATTGGGGTGGAGGCGGTGATTGGGATGGACGATATGAGGTGGTGTAATACTACTGGCGTGAACAGTGACATCAGGGGTATATGATGTCTCGATGGTAAGATGGGGGGGAGTTGGTGTATGATGGTGTAATACAGATTAGCTGAGATTACAGACGGCGTGTTAGTAATGGTGTAGCAGACTATATAGATACTGCGTAATATGCTGCATGAGAGGCGGTGTCGGTGTATGAGATACGACATATTTGAGATTTTGTATTACTTTGTATTAAATATGTTGCATGAGAGTACACGTATAACGGTGTAATAGTAATAGAGTAGTTGTCTAAGTTGTATGACGTATGACGGCATGCACAATATGAGAGACGGTGTACGAGAGACGAAGTGTTAAGCTGGTGTATTACGATGTATTAAAGACGATGTAATAAAAAAAAAGGTTTATGGCAGTGCATGGGAGAGGGTGTAGTAGTATTAAGTACGGTGTATTTATGACGTTGTATGGCGGTGTATGAGGGGCGGTGTATTAGTAGTATTAAGTACGGTGTATTTATGACGTTGTATGACGGTGTATGAGGGGCGGTGTATTAGTAGTATTAAGTACGGTGTATTTATGTCGGTGTATGAGGGGCGGTGTATTAGTAGTATTAAGTACGGTGTATTTATGACGTTGTATGACCGGCAGTGTAGTAGTATTAAGTACGGTGTATTTATGACGGTGTATAAGATTTGGCGTAAGACGTGTATTAGAGACACTGTATTAGAGACGTGTTATGACGGTGGGTCTGTATAAATAGCAACCCGCCGTTCCTCACATTGGATGATATAAAAACACAAGTCCTGGTAGCCCACACTTCTCATTACTTCTTCTATAGACGCCACGCGCCACTTGGGTTCAAACGGCACGCGGGGGTCACGTGACGGTTATTGTTGACACGCATGTCCGGCAGACCCCGGTGGGGTCTTAGCGCGAGATTAGACACGGGTCGCATCGCTGTCTCCACCTCGTCGTATTCATCTCTCACTGGCCTTACAAGGGCGTCTTTTATTCACGCCATCTTTTTTCCAAGCGCCCGCCTTGCTCGCTCATAGCCGGAGGGAAATTTTAGTTTTTGTTTTACGGGCGCTGGGAAGGAACTGACGTCACACAATGATCAGACGGTTTCGGGACGTTTCCGCACAACCATCCTGAAATCTGATTTCAATCTAATGACAATAAAGATTTTCAGATGCGCAATTTAAAAAATATTTCATGCATTCTTCAAACGGGACGCGACTATTGTCCTAGCGGGACACAACTATTGTCCTAGCGGGACACAACTATTGTCCTAGCGGGACACATCTACCATTTAGGGGTTACAAAAAATCTCAATAATTTAAATCCAGTTCCACATCTTTCGTTCCTCTGTGTCTGCTAATGAAATCTCCTCCTTCTTTCTCTCATTTCATTGAGCCTATCCTCTGTGTCTGCTAATGAAATCTCATTCTTTCTCTCATTTTATTGAGCCATCCTCTCTGTCTGCTAATGAAATCTCCTTCTTTCATTTCTTGAGCCCATCCTCTCTGTCTGCTAATGAAATCTCCTTCTTTCTCTCATTTCATTGAGCCCATCCTCTGGGTCTGCTAATGAAATCTCCTTCCTTCTCTCATTTCATTGAGCCTATCCTCTGGGTCTGCTAATGAAATCTCATTCTTTCTCTCATTTCATTGAGCCTATCCTCTGGGTCTGCTAATGAAATCTCCTTCTTTCTCTCATTTTATTGAGCCCATCCTCTCTGTCTGCTAATGAAATCTCATCCTTTCTCTCATTTCATTGAGCCCATCCTCTCTGTCTGCTAATGAAATCTCCTCCTTCTTTCTCTCATTTCATTGAGCCTATCCTCTGGGTCTGCTAATGAAATATCATTCTTTCTCTCATTTCATTGAGCCCATCCTCTCTGTCTGCTAATGAAATCTCATTCTTTCTCTCATTTCTTTGAGTCCATCCTAACCACTGCCAGAATGTGTTTCCCTTCAAAGTTCTTTCCTATTCATTTGTGTCTTATTATTGTTCAAATGAAGAGTCTTATTGGCCTACATATTAAATGCCATTGAAATGTTAATTACACGAAAGATAAACCCGTGGAAATAATGCTTGTAATCTCTACTGCTGCAAATTTTGTCTAATCATTTAAGACTTGGCAAAGAACAATTAAATTACTTATCGCTAAGAAAATTGAGCGGACCTGCAGAGTTCAGATATATGGTCAATTAGGTCAGACTTTGAAAGTCAGATCTGCTAGCATCACACATCCACTCCACCTCTCACCGAGAGAAGCATGATGTCTCGCAATGACGCAGCTCGCGAATAGTCATGTGATAATCAAAACAATTTAGAACAGAACTGAAGACGTCATTACACTTTTAAAAAAAAAATATTTCTAAAAATATTTTTTTCCTTTTTTAAGCGTTTAGACAAAATAACATGGGGAATTTTTTTTAAGAAGACACGTGCTTGAACTACAAAAAAACCTGGAGGTTGCACTTTTACCCCAGTAGATTCCCCTTTGCAGAACATCAAACAACGGCTTTCATTGTATTCATATTTTAATCTACGTGTTATAGTAAATCGAAATCCTTAATAACAAGTACAATCCTTAAAAGTAAATATGATAAAACAAATTTAAAAAATAAAAATAAAACAATGAAAACAGTATAAAATGAATGGAAAATAATATGTATGCAGATGTGAACTTTTACCTTTCGAGTGAGGGGATTATATATTAATTTCTTTGAAGCCGTAGACATAAAAATAAACTTTTCCAAAGATTTCACAAAAATATTCACGAATTTAGGACACCAACACCAAACCAGCTACATAGTAAATAATACATGCATTGCACGCACGACATAGAAATAGGGCTAGAATTTACCCATTTAGGAGACCAGAACTGTTAAGTTGTATGTTGAATGACGTCACCCTATTTCCAGCGTTGTCAGCTGTGCGCTTCTTTCCACAACTTGGATTATTTTCATATCTTGGAACAAAAAATTCTTTCAGTGGCCTTTCGTGTCTTGGATCTTTCGTATCTTGAAGAATCCGTATCTAGAGGTACCACGGTATTTAAGATTTCGCCTGTGATTTTTGCTTCCGATAACTTTCAGACCACAAGAGTACCGCACGTATAACGATATTTGCTGCCTGGATGCGATGGGGTTCGAGATCTCAGGCACTTTGACTGACATGACCAACTTTCATACAGAGCTGGATGAACACCGAACGAATTCCGTTAGGAAAATAAGTAACTTGAAAAATGACAACAGGATGACAGGAGGGGAGAGTTGTCAAACGCCGTGTTATGTCACTTTAGAACCAGAAAGAGCATCAAAAGTTTATATCTTTGAGATCACAAAAAAATCTTATCTTTGAGGACACTAAAATTAAAAATGTTTTTTTTTTTTTGAAATCCAAAGCTTATCTTTGATAACACCAAAATTTTATCTTTAGCCGCAAGCTTATCTTTAGGAGCAACAGAAGCTTACCTTCAAAAGCACACCCATAGTTATCTCAAATAGCAATGACAAGAAAGTTCCCCCCTCGCTCTCAATACTTGTTAGAATTAGAAACAACACTCATTTGTAGAGGTGGGGGAAGTTTTGATGGAAGGGGGTGGGGTTATCAAATGAATAGACTATAGACTAATTTACTTGTTAAGATCACCCCTTAACATAACTGTATGTAATGTAGTCTTTAACGTATATATAGTCATTTCGGCCAGTTTGATCAGTGTTGTCTTATGTTGATATCACAGCATGTAAATACGACAAGGCGGTCTTTATAGGTTTTACTTGTAAAGAAGTTCTACTTTAAAAAAGGCTGCACGGAATTTTTTCTTGTCCATTATACCCCGATTGGAATAACCCTTTCTCTTTCTCCCCCCCCCCCTAACCACGAGCTATATATACTCCTTAGAAGCGTTAGACTTTTGTCCTCCCCCCTCCGCCCCAAAACCTGTCGCCCAAGCAAACAACTAATCTTTCATGAAATCAAATTTGATCTTCAATTGTCTCTGGCATAGACGTCTATCTCTGGCCAATTAAATTGACGTTTATCTCGGGCCCATCAATAGCCGGCTACTGACGAGTTGTTAGCCTCTTTAGACCTTGACTGTCTTAACCCCTGTTGACCCCTCCCCTCCCTGGACACCCAGGTGGCAGGTCGTCCCGTTTGTTGACCTTGGACTAAACACATTCTGGTATCATGAGATTGATTGGGGCTGGGGGAAGGGGGTGGGTGACGGTTATTGGGAGTCAAATAAATGAGAAATCTACTCCATTACAGTCTCATCAATAGACTTGTCAATTATTTCACCAATCTAATTCAATACAGTCCCATCAATAGATTAGTCCATTATTTCACCAATCTAATTCAATACAGTCCCATCAATAGACTTTTCAATTATTTCACCAATCTAATTCAATACAGTCTCATCAATAGATTTGTCCATTATTTCACCAATCTAATTCAATACAGTCTCATCAATAGACTTGTCCATTATTTCACCAATCTAATTCAATACAGTCCCATAAATAGACTTGTCCAATTTTTTACCTTCTATTCCACTACTGCGTGCTGGAAGATTCTAACAAATGAAACGGAGTACCCGTACAGAGAAAGTACGCAGAGGGCAGAGCCAGTCTTAGCTATCGCGGGGCCCTATGGGGCTTAGTACGCGAAACGAATTGCGCGGGGCCCAGTTTGGGTAGGAATAAGGAATTAAATAAGGATAATAAATGAAAATTAAGATAAACGCCGTCTATCAAAGTGGGTGCCTACTGCGGCCGAAAAACACACACACACACTCATGCACATAGAAAAAAAACACACACACATGCATGTGAGGCATGCACATAGAAAAACACATACTCATCGTTAAGTACTCGGTCGGTATCATCAGTCAACCGTCATTTAAACTAAAACATCAGTTGAACATCGATTAATAAAAATGTTATTTTTAAACTGAGAATTTTCCTGCTATGCTCATACTCAGTTTACATATATAAGTTCCACATTTCCGAGCAATTTTCATTTATGTGAAGAAAATCCTAGACCATGTGTATTTTGCCACACGAGGATCCCTCCCTCTCTCCCAACCCACCGGTCCATCCCACCCCCCGTACACCGCCTGGATATCATTGAAACACGACACCACGTCGAGTGCTCAAACATGTTCTTTCACAACCCCAGTGGACCGGCAGCTACGTCATTGACAAACACTTTGATTTGTACCGCCTATCGCCCTGTCCAAGTCGTAGTATTTGAAAGTACTAAGGACCTGCTGATGACATATGAAGAGCGATCAATGTTCCATCAAGATCAAATGTGCCACTGTGGTCTCGCGCTGCCGCCCTCGCCCGACCTTCCGAACTGCAGCATTCAATGTGCACTCGCACGTGGCGTGCCCCGTTTTTTTTTTTTTTTTTTTTTTTTAAAGTCAGATGGAGCGCTCGGCAGCCCACTAGGACTAGAACCCCCAACTAGCACATCATCTTTTTAAGGAAGATTCGCCCATGATAAGACATAGGACTGGTTTGAATGATGGATGCTTTAACAATCAGTTCCCTAGACCAACAGTTCCTTAAACCATTAATTCACTTGATGAGTAGTTTCTTAACTATAACAGCTCATCTGAGGAGAAGCTTCTTTTTCTTTTGAAATTCGTCAGACCAGTAAGTTTCCTCGACTTTGACAGTTCCCTTGACGTGTAGCTCCTTTGACTCATAGTTCCCGTGACTTAGAATTTATATTCCCCTAGTCCATAAGTACCCTCGACAATGACCCCCCCCCCCTCCAAACCAAAGCAGTACCCTCAACTACAGCAGTTCCTTAGGGTGCACTCAAAACAGTCATTCATAAAGTGGGTGAAGGGGGGCGGCGGTTGAATGAAGAGGTACCCGCATGTTGACCTAACGCCAACATCATCACCACAGTTCTGCTCGTGCTACACGTGACGTGCCTTTAAGAATAACCACACAGACCTAGGTACTACAAGATGTTGTCATCACTGACATCATTGTCCGTTACCCATAGTTCCCTGTGCGAGACTTACTATAGTCCATTGGGTGTTGTCTCTAGGTGGGAAAAGTCAGTTTCCCTACCTCCAACAAGACACAGTTTGGGCGACTCTTGTTTTGTCACTTGCTTGTAGCAACTCATGTGTCGATAATTATATTATATATATACTAGGGTATCACCCGTCATAAATGACGGAAGTTTTAAAAATAAATATATTTGAGCTTCAATCTCTTTATTTTGAACAAATGTTCATCAGAAAAAAATGAATATACATAATTTAAAAATTAATGTATGTATGTATGTTTGTCATTTATAGCTCACTAAACCATTCATTCGATCACGATTAAAATGTAGTAGCTTAGAAGGATAGTTTGTGTGAAAACACCTTTTGAAAATTGACACTCATGGGGGACCGGAAACCTTTAATGTTGTTTTTTTTCTTAAATGAGCTATAGTCGAATTAGTTTAAGTTTTAGGTTCTTGGAAAATGAACGGATCTTGACCAAACTTAGTACATATATATTTTATAAACCATATTAAAATACCACACTGCGTTCAACACCTAATGTCCATTCATTTGAGGCGGGGGCGGAGGGGGGGGGGCAAAATCTTTATTTTCGTTAGCGTTTAACACTTTATTTCCATTCCGATTTTAAACAACCTTGAAAGATATTGAAAGAAATATATATATCATGATTTCGATTGAAATAAGCAGGTATTTTAAAGTTAAACTCTTGCGCCAATTGGGCCTGGGAGCGCTTAATATTGTTGTTGCCTATATGAGGTGTATGCAACTTGTTTGGATCTTAACCTAACGTTGTGTATCATGACCTTGATTGACCTTTTTAAAATTTTATGTGAACTTGAATCTTTAATCTTCATCTCCTCGGGCCGGCGGTCCTGATTCTCTTTTTGTAAAGGTTTATTTTATTTCCCATTCTATGACATGGTGTCAACAAATATAGCTAATATATTAAATATGATCATAATTGAAATGAACAGATGTTTCAAAATTTACATCTTGCACTTCTGGGCCAAGGTACCATTAATGTCATGTTTTGCTTATATATATATATACATTTAAATTGATATAAAGCAATGTATGTATGAATGTTTGCCAATTAAAGCTGAATAAAAAATTCATCCGATCACGATAAAACTTTAGGAAATTGTTGGTTGTTCTTACGGAATGGTTTGTGTGAAAAAGAAATTTGAACATTGGCATTCATGGTGGACGTCGGCCCCTATTTTTTTCCATTTATATTTGTTATATACAAATTAGTTTATGCGTTTGCTACATGGAAAATGAATGGATCTTTTCCAAACTTAATACATACATACTTTATAGACCATATTAAAATACTATATGTGTTACTGTCTCGACAAATATCGATTATACATTAAATATGATCCCAAATGAAAAGAACAAATGTTTTAAAATTTATATCTTGCACTAAGTGGGCCACGGAACTTTTAATGTCATTATTTATCTAGATATATAAAAAATTAAAGTATGTCTGTGTGTGTGTGAGTGTGTGTGTGTGTGAGTGTGTGCATGTCCTTTATAAACCATGAATCCGATCGTCGTGAAACCTTTGGAGATAGTTTAGTACGCTCCCTGAATGATTACTGGCAGCATTGTGTTCTATATTTAACACTCAAGGGGCGCCGTTTTTCAATTTTCGCTTACATGAGCTATACAAATAGTTTAAGAGTTAGCTACTGTGTAAAGTGATGGATCTTAGTCAAAGATAATATATAAAAAAATTTACAGCCAATAATAAAATACTATAGGGCTCTGAACTCTTAAAGATCATTCCTACGCGGCCAGGGGCACTAAATGCTTTTTTTTTTAAACCTATAAGTTTTTATTCCCCATTCGATTATAAATGATCTCGAAATAAAATGACAAATATATCTTATATTGTGCAGATTAAAAATGAAAAGAGTTTCCATCTTTACATTTTTCAAGGAATGGGGCCATAATAAATATTTGTTTGCTGATATGAGCAATATAAAAATAATTTTATGCGTTAGCTACTGTGCATATGAAGGGATCTTAACGAAAATTTATATGCACAAACTTAACGGCCTATATTAAAAGGCTATAGGGCACTGAAAACAAAAAAATGTAACTATTCATAAATATGAATAACAAAGAACTGTTTATTTGGCATGACTCCTTTGAAGTAAAACTTATCACAGGATAAAAGAAAATATTAAAGTATTAACAGTTAATCGAATATACAATTCAATGTACACGTTTTATAATCTAAATTGACGTTTTCATTATTTTCAGCTCACCATCCTTTCCAGTTATGTAGGCTATTAAAATTAGGGTTGCGGAAAATAACTATGAATTTCACGATTAATCAGTAAAAAATGTTAGTAAAATTTAAAATAAGTAGTATTTATAAGGAAAATAATATTAAAAAATAATAATTGTTTTTTCTAACCAATAATGAAATTTAACTTCATTGACATTAAATTGAACTACTTACATTTAAATATATCTCTTAGAAATTCTGCTATATTTATTTATTTTTTAAAATTCAAAACATAAGCTATGGGCATTTTATGAAATTTTCAGTTTAATGACGCCATAAATCTAATTTATTTTATTAATTTTTGTTTTATTCATTTATTTCCAGTAACAATTTTAATCATTTTTGGTGCGCTGGTTTCTAAAATTAGTAGCGTCATCGGGACATAAATTGCAAATTATATATATTTATTGAGTANTATATATATATATATACTAGATGCAAGTACCCGGCTTTCCAAGGTTTTAATTTTTAAATAAAGTTTTCTGTAGAAGCGTACAAAACTGTTTATTTGCATGCAATAAAAGGGTAAATCTATCCTAAAGCAATGTGATAGACATCATTTTTGGCAGTCCCATTTGGAATGTTTACAAAAATATTTTCCTCTTTGCCCACTCTGGAGCGGGCCACATACAACTGCCCATGGGAAAATCATCGTGTCCGCAAATCTATACCAGCAATCCTAGGAGACTGGCGCACCAGTTATGACTGAACCATCGTGGTAGTGAACTGAACAACTTCCCGAATTTTCATTTTTCTATCTACACGTGAAATAGTAGAATTAGTTTTTTTCAGTTTTATATTCTAAAAAATTACATTTGGGCCCTCCGGCTCCCAGTAAATGATAATTTAAATATTTTTTTGCACGTTACCATCGCAGAAGTGTAATCAGCAAACTTCCAAAAATATCATGCTTCTACCTACTTGGAAATAGGAGATTTAAAGATTTTTAATTTTGTATAAAGTCCATATAAGGGAGAAAAAAATTGAGCCCCCGGCCCCACATGAGCAGGAGATTTAAAATTCTTCCTCGTCAATTAACGTCGTGAAAGCCTTTTCAACGAATTCCCAAATTTTCATGCTTCTACCTACACGGAAAATTGGAGAACACGTGATGTGTCTGTTTTTATAGAAGAAAAAAAATACATTTTAGCCCCGGCCCCCAGGGGAGTGATAATTTTTTTTTTACACCTCTTACCATTGCATGTGTGTATTCCTCATATTCCCAAAGTTTCATGTTTCTACCTACACGGGAAATATGAGAATTAGTATTTAATTTTTTTTATAGCTTATATTTGGAAAAAAAACTACATTTGGCCGCCGGCCCACAGAAAGAGATAGTTTAGATATAAATATATTTTCCCTGTTGGTATTGCGGAAGTGTACTCTACAATTTCCTAAAATTTCATGCTCCTGCCTACTCAGGAAATTGGAGAATTAGTGATTTTCAATTTTTATATAGCCCATAATAGGAAAATACGTTTTTGGGCCCCGGCCCCACATGAGCGGGAAATTTTTAACGTAACCTATATAAGAACCGTCTCCATGTAAATTTGTGTACGTGTACCAAATTTCACATTATTTGATTGTCGTGATCTTGAGTTATAAGGGAACAGACAAACAGACAACAAATGTGTCTTATATGTATATACATGTAGATAGATATATATAGTCAACTCATATGATCCATAAGTAAAGTCTAGGAAAATGTTCGAATCAAAGTCTAGACTATAGGCAACTGTTCAAATTAACGAATAGGCAAATATTGGAATTAAAGTAAATAAAAATGTTCAAATTGAAGTTTAGAAAAATGTTCAAATTAATATTAGGAAAATGTTTGCACGTCACCATAATTATTCAACAGATTCCCGTGAACAATAAAACAATCACCGGTCGTGTGTATATTATTAAATATTATATTCTAAGAACGTCTGCTTTCCAAACAGCAGGCACGCGATGACGTCAGTGTAGATAGCGAATGTTTCGTTTGAAGAAAACTTAACCGTAGTGGGTGACGAAAGGGACAGTACGCCCCGGGTGCCCCTTTCCCCCTTTGTATGAAACCGATGCTTTTTTAAAATGAAGTCAAAGGTTTGTGAAATTGTGGTCCCACCCTGACCCTAGGCTGTAGGCGGTACCTACCCTGCGATACGAGTGTAGTTATGAATCAATATACAGCAAATAGATTAAACAATATTCCGTGAATATATGGAACAATATACATGAGAGAATAGATGGAACAATACAGGGGCAATATCATGGAGCAATACACAGAGAATAGATGGAACAATGCACGCAGGGAATAGATGGAACAACACACAGATTATAGATGGGAAAATATACAGGGACGCGATGGAACAATGCACAATGCACTTTCAGAAAAACACATAACATGAAGACTGACAGCTGAGATTGAAGAACACGTTATTGGTGTACACATTTTTCTACATATCCATCTTGCTGAAGAACTCGGGTCAGAGAAATATTCAGAAGTCGTGTGGGTCATATCTATCAACTTCTCACCCCCACCCCACCCCTTCCACATTCCTCAAACTTGAGTTTTCTCAGTGATGACGAGTGGAGACAGTTGGCAGACGTGTGGCTGTCTGGGAACGGAAAAGTCCTACTCGTGTTGGCTAATGACCTCTCCGCACTTAAGGTCGTCCGTTTATCCTTGTCTCACTATCCGCCAATCGGAAGACACGGCTTGGTGACACCATGTGACACCAGACTTTGGTGTTAAACTTTGTTCTCGTGCTGGTAGACTACAGTGATTACCCAGAACCTACAATGACCGACCACTAACTCCCAAATGACCAATCACCAACCTTCAATGACTAACCACCAACCTCCAATTACTAACTGCCAACCTCCATGGACCTCTAATGAACAACCTCCGATGACAAATGACCTAACTCCAATGACTAACCACCAACTTCCAATGGCCAATCATGGACCTCCAATAACTAACCACCAACTTCCAATGGCCAATCATGAACCTCCAATGACCAAACTCCAATGACCAACCACTAATCTCCAATGGCCAATCATGGACCTCCAATAACTAACCGCCAACCTCCAATCAACAACGCCATCCAGCACAAACTCAAACAAACGTCATTTTTGTCTCTAACATTTGAATTGTATTTTATCAACTCCTTACAATTCATTTCTAATTAGTTAACTGATCTTTTTGCACCTTTGGTTCATTAAAAACCAAGTATTCATTCATGATACACTTATCATTATTTTATAACAAATATTTAACCAACATAGTTGACGTCACACGTTTATTGACGTGCCATTACGGCGAAACTTGGAGTATAGGGAACACATCCTAAATCAAACTCTAATAAACTCGATTGACAATAGTTTCTCTGACGGAAGTGACGACAAACCTTATTCCGTCTCGTCGAACGTTCCATCTTTGTCTCGTGATGACTACCAATCTTCGCTCCTTGACTCTTTTCACGAGCTGGCCAGCGAGGGCGATCTGCTTGATCCGATCCTTTGACAAGTGGATCTCGATTCCTTGCTCCGTGGGGCGCTCGGCGCGTGTGCGCCAGTTCATGACGTGAATATACAACCAGACCCGAGCCATCGGTCCGGCCTTAAGTCGGTGACAACCCCTGCATCATGCTAAGCTCCGTACGATGGTCAGGGGTAGGGGGGCTTGTTGAAGGGCGGAAAACACGTGTACGTCACCTCGGATCAGAAGGCGGAGTGGGCAGGGGTCTAACCCGTTAGCGGGTGAAATGTGCGTGTGATTGTGTGGGGGATCATCGGAGGTCATCGGGCAGATTTATCTGTGAGGTCGGTCGTGTGCTGGCCAATCGTGTAGGCTTGTGTTGAGTTGCTAGGAGAGAATTTCAATATCACAGATGGACTTGACTTCTGGTGGGTTTGCTCCCCTATTAACAGTCTACAAAACGAGGCTGAAGGTCAAAAGTCAGGAATCTAAACGAAATCTAACAGCGTTCCACGGAACATGCCGTCAAGTCTGACAAGAGTTATCGCACAGAGCACTGGGCTCGAGTAAATTAGTTGGAGCAGAGTTGCTAATTAAATTAAAATAGTTCATAATCACGATGAAGAAATCGTTCGGCGTCGGGTTGTAAACTGACAGTGTCTGGCATATTGTCCTAGTTTGTAAACTGACAATGTCGGACATATTATCAATCTGATATGTGCTGGATGAGTATAGACTTTGTTTTGAACATTTTTATTGTTAACTGAAAATTTATATAATAAAAATATGTTTAATGTTAAAACAAAACTACTACTCCTCCTCCTCCTACTACTACTACTACTGCTGCTGCTGCTACTACTATAAATAAGACATATACAATATAATAGCCCAAGTCACTTATTGGATGTGTAACGTTAACGCTATGGCGTCATTGTTTAATATTATAATTTAAGACAAAGCGTGCATCGGGTGGTGCGCGAAGTAATTATAAATTAAACTCTCGCTGTAAAAAAAAAATAATTAAATGACGTCATTGTTTTAGCTGATCTTTTAATCTCAGAAAAGGGAACAATGTAAAAAGAGAATTTGAGAATTTATAATTATATATTCTAATACTTTGTGTACATTTCAGAAAGTTTAATATTTCTTATTTATCAAACAAGGATAAGTTACTTAGGCTTTTGACAAAAAGCCTACGGCGCCCTACAATCCCTAGTTATAAATAAGAATATAATTGAAACATTCAAAATGCTTTATGAAAAGAAAGACTTGCGTACACATTTTTAACATCAATAACAATAAGAATATTGCCAAGGATATTGACATAGTGCTGATTTGAATTCAGTGATTTTAAATGGGCCATAATCTCTATCTACACGGTGGTCGAGTGGCAGCGCGCTTGACTGGCGTACCGATGGTCACGGGTTCGAATCCACGCGAAAGCAAGGATTTGTTCCCTGTGCCTAGGGCATCCCTAGTTAATGCGTGGAACCCTCATATAACACTGAACGCTGCATCACATGCCAACAGATCATCCCTCTTGGACTGTGGACGCAATTATCTTCTAAATAGAAGGAGCGTCTGTGTAGATAAGATACTGTTAGTGACTCTCAATCTCAAGACCCCATCTGGTGCAGCGAATGGTGGTCATGAACCTGGGACCTTTTGTTGCTACAGTCATCGTGTTGGGCATGACGAGATAACTCCTATACGATACATTTATGTATCATGTATCGCCCCTATACATATTAACGCTCTTATAGGCACACTCGGCTTGAGCTGAAACAAAAATGACGTCAGGGTAAGCGTGTTATACAGACACATTCCAATCGTTTGGCGCGGCACCCACTGACCTATCCTCCTGCCCCCTCCCCTACACACACCTATTCACCCTTCCCGAATGTTTTCTTTTGAACACGATGCGACTCACCCATCCACTGACCAGGGCCATGAGTAGGTAGGGCAGGGATGGGTGGGGATGCTCCAGATGAAGTCATTCTATTCTCAGATCAAGGGAACGGGATTCCCCGATTCCAGAGTTTTAAGAAAAGGAGAAAACCAAGACCCATTAAACCTGAAACTCAGCTTTCACGCTCACAAAACCTGGTTCTGTTTTCAAGACGTAGACTTCACGTGGCATTAACGTTGTATGGGGATGGGTTGGGTAAAGAGTGATATACGATCCAAAAGTGTGTTTCATTTCTGTACCTTTATATATTATATATAAATACTAGAGGCGAGTAAATGCATGTCACAGTTGATGCTATGAAACTGATAATAAGAAAGTCAGGAAATTCAAGTTTATAAAGATTATTCCAAGGCCCAAATCACTTGCAGAACACCGCGGGAGACTTGATTAAATGGCGAGATCAATGATTGAAATCAACCATGGGCCATGGTATAGTTACCTTGACGTGACCCGGTAGTTGAACCAAGTTCAAGGTATTACAACTGCCACTGCCCGTCTGATATCATGGTCAAGGTAATAGAATCTCTGATTGGAAAATTGATATGAGATCTTGACTCTATCTAGTATCTGTAACATTGAGTTCGCCTCTCACTGACAGATTGACTTTGTCTATAGTATAGTATCTGTAACATTGAGTTCACCTCTCACTGACAGATTGACTTTGTCTAGTATCTGTAACATTGAGTTCGCCTCTCACTGACAGATTGACTTTGTCTAGTATCTGTAACATTGAGTTCGCCTCTCACTGACAGATTGACTTTGTCTAGTACCTGTATATTGAGTTCGGCTCTCACTGACAGATTGACTTTGTCTAGTATCTGTAACATTGAGTTCGCCTCTCACTGATAGTACACGTTTCTGCCCAGCCCGTGGACATTTCCGGAAATTCCAGAAGAAATTAGCTAGAGCCAGGCATACAACTGACGCATTCATATATCGAAGGTCACAGGTTTGCGGTGTACACACACCAACCCCACCCCATTCACCTTAACATCAACAGATTTTGTGGTTGGCCCAATCTACGCAGCAACATTTCTTTACGACGCACCCATTTTTATCTCATCTTCAGCTTTTTTTTTTTCGGGGGGGGGGGGGGGGGG
>MUZC01000037.1:927031-940681 GCA_002072015.1 Radix auricularia | reverse complement strand
ATTACTCAAGGTTTTCATTTTCAAAGAAATGTTCCTTTTTTTAGGTTTTACAAGAGATAGAATAAACACTTTTGATTCACCAGAAACATATATAAAAACGAGCACCTCAAATATATGTAAAAATTGCCCCTGTCAAAACAGCCCCAGATATATCCAGGGTCAGTGTTAGTTCACAAAAGGCAATAATAATAACAGAAGAAAAAAGACAATAACATTTACAGAAGGAAAAAAATAAGAAAATCACAAGAAACAATTCACAATGATCACATCGAAAGATTATGAGATATTCTTCTCAGGTACTCAACATTCATAATCAATCCATACGCTGGTATGATAGCCTCCAAACGACGGCTCAGCTGAACGTACTTGCTTTTCGATGCAGTAGGCTGTCGGACACCACCCTTAAAACGTTCCATCTGAATCTCGACATGGTCCTGTTCCTTGCGAAAATGTTCGACAAGTTTTATAATGGATGGATGGTGGCAATCCACACATTGTTGGAAAGCATGATGCCAACCTTCTACAGAATTGTTGGTGCGAGGCAGGCCGTTGTAACCCGAGCATGTACATTCCAGAGTGGAATAGGAAATCATGGATTCACTCCTGTGTTTAATCTCTTTCTGCCGATGTAGTTATCCTCCCAGTAATCTATTAAATTCGCCATTTCTGGTGGACATTGTTGAACCAATTCATCAAAGACAGCAGCAACGTCAGCAGGTGGAACAAAACTGAGAGCCAGCAACATTTTGACATGTGTACGAAAGTTTTCGTCGTTTTTATATGCATTAGCAAGGTTTAATTGCTGCACCTTTCGCCAGAGATTCTGCTTTTTAGAAATCAGACATAATACTTTTTGGGTTTAAAGCTGGCTGGAGATTCTTCAAACCATCAAACAAACGGTTGTATAACCGTATGAGGCTTCTGTTTTATCTGTCATTAAAGCGTATACCATAGGTAGAGCTTTATGCTCCACTAAACTATGAATTGTAAATACTTGGAAGAATAATTTTGGCGCTACTTTGAAAGTACCGTCAATGAACCAGTGCTGACGGGTTTTCAATTTGTCTATATTTTCGTTACTTCCAAACATCAGAATTCGATTTGGGTCCACTGGCCCTGAATCCCACAACATAAAAGGCATTCCTCTCAGTGTAGTCTGTAGTGCTTGTGGTATGACTATGTCCCTAACAGTCCCAGGGTTCTGAAGTGGCTCTCGAGTGATTTTTCTTTTCCTTTCGATGTTTCTTTGCGATGCACTGTACGATGGTAAATGGACAGCTGCTTCCAGAGCTATTCCAGCTGTACTGTTCTAGATGATTTGTCTGGGTTTGCAAAAGTTTTGTTCGGCACGTTCTCGCATTTCTACTGCAGCCTTGATTGCTTCAATTTTTCCAGGCTCTGGTGTGTGATTGTGTTCAGTTATAACTGTTATAAAATCATCCATAATTTTTATTCTGCCACAACAGTGACTGTAAACATTGCCAGGATACACTGTCGTCAACATTACGTTTAGCGAATTTAAAACGGTATCCTTCGTAAAACAACATTCTTTTGCCTTTTTGTGTTGTCGATTCTTCCATTATGGATCTGCGTTGTATTCTCTAAATGATAGATGTTGTATTGTAAAAGATATTTCAATAAGTGAAGACCACACACGCCGTTCTTCTTATATAAGGACACCAAGCGTAATAAAATGCTTTGCCATGCCGACTATGTAATTGGTCAGGTCTGGCCGGCCAGTCATGGCCATAAAAGTACCACACCACCTTTATATTTACCTTGTTTGATCTCCGTCCACGGACAGGCCCATACCTTAGCGCCTTGGACAAAGGAAGAGATAAGACGGAGCGAGTGAAATCTGACGGGGCTCGTGAGACTTTAAACCCATAGTTTTCCCCATGCCCTGGGGCACGTATTGGCATACAATGTTACGCAGTCTCAACCGTCTTTATTTGTCCGGCGCCACATAAGTGCTAATAGTAGGTGCATCATGGTTTCTTAAAAATCTCCGATCTTAGTTTGTAGTATATATACATACAAATAGTAAATAGGCTAGAAAATATATTATTTGTTAAAATATGCCCCCAAATGCTCAGAAATTGCACATAAAAAATCTCCTTAATAAAAAGTTATGTCGGGGCCGTTTTGACCGGGGCCGTTTTGTCCGGGGCCGTTTTGTCCGGGGCCGTTTTGACCGGGGCCGTTTTGACCGGGGCCGTTTTGTCGGGGGCCGTTTTGACCGGGGCCGTTTTGTCCGGGGCCGTTTTGACTGGTCACCGAATTATGTTAATGTACCAGTGACTCTTGATCATTCATTCGCTCGTTTGTGATTTTTATTCACGATTCATACTATTTATCTTGTCTGCTTCAGACACTCATTCTATACAGAAGATTATTTAATACTAATACGAAGTTTATAATTATAATGAACATCTAAATTTTATTATAATTGTATTACACATAAATACTAAGGCACATAATTTTATAAGACCAAGGAAAACAATAAATATTAAATTAAATATAAATTAACACTAGACCACTAATGCTAATACTAAGGACAAAAGACTAGGACTCAGGACTTAAGTTTAAGTTTGCGACTATCGAAAGGCCGCTTACACTCATCTTTTAAAAGTTTAGGCTTATTTCCATTAGATTTACGTTCTTTTCATTTTAATTATTTTACTTATTTAATTACTTGCAAAACTGCGAGTAAAAAATACTTTCTTTTAAAAAAATATTGCACCAAAAAGATCTTTTTTTAGTGAGATCAATGTATCAAAGCACACTGTTTAATGTTATGGATATTTCAGAGAACTTTGACCTCAATCCCTAATAATAGCTCATGGTCGAATTGGTTATGACGTTTTCCGGTTTTAGAAATTACAAGCCCTATAGATTGCCAGACACCACTTTAACTGCAACATAGCAATAATCGTAGTTATCTGGCAGATATATTGACTTTTTAAACAAGAAAACATTTATCTGAGACCCTTTTTTTTTTTTACAACAAAACATGATAATTTTTTTATGGACAACTAGAAAAGATTTTGAATCATATATTATTTTACATTTGTCAAAATGAAACAATTAGAAATATAAATTTAAAATATCAAATGTTAATTCAACATAAAATAAGGTTAAATCAACTGATAAACTAAAAAAGATAACGTCCTTTTAACGTGATTTAGGCATTTACCTGATGAGTAGATTGACTTGTTGTTTGAACATTGAACTGTTGTTGTGTATACCAGTATATCAGCACTACTTTGACTTAATGACAGATATGCCAACATTTCAACAGTAAATTGACAGATAGATGTACAAACATTTCAACAGTGCATGGACTTAATGTCAAATATGCCAGTATTTCAACAGTACATTGACTTAATGTCAAATATGCAAATATATTTCAACAGTACATTGACTTAATGTCAAATATGCCAATATTTCAACAGTACATTGACTTAATGTCAGATATGCCAACATTTCAACAGTACATTGACTTAATGTCAGATATGCCAATATTTCAACAGTACATTGACAGATAGATGTACAAACATTTCAACAGTACATTGACTTAATGACAGATATGCCAACATTTCAACAGTACATTGACAGATAGATGTACCAACATTTCAACAGTACATTGACTTAATGACGTATATTTCGATCGGCTGCTACCAAATATTTTCTGGACATAACAAAAACATTTGAACTCCCTTTAAAAAAACCTGACTGTCCGACTAACCCTTACCCTGATGACGTCTTTTCCATTTACTTGACGTAGTGGAAGCGTTCTGTGGTGGTCATTTCTGGACAAATTCTGACACTTTTGTTTAATCCCACCCCATTAACAGAGAGTCCCCGAAACCCGAGCAGGAGGAAGTGAGAGAGGAAGAAGAAGAGGACATAGAGGTGGATGTCGTGGATGTGGACGATGTAGCAGACGACAATCCCCAGCTGCCCGTGCCAGCCGCAGTAGAAGTCCAAGCACGAGACAAGATCCGGAAGTCTGACACGATCTGGTCGCCATGGAAATGATCGGTTGACTCTACCAGTGCTTTGATGTAACACAAACATTCTTGACATCCACAGCTTCATTGAGGCGTGGAATTGACATCAGAGGATGTCAAGGTCAAACTTGTATACAAACTTCGGAGCTGAGATCTGAGAATGTCAAGGTCAGATTTCAAGAAAAACTCCAGGAGCCCCCCCCCCCCTTTCCCATTGTGCAGCATCCTTGTTTTGTTGTTGTTAATGTGGAAAACAAGGGTGGGGGGATAGTAACAGCCTGTTTTAACCACACTCACTTCAGCTTTTTGCTTGCGAGAACAATAGCTCCCATGCTACCTTTATATTTTGCCTGCTTTGCATTCACTACCTTTCAACCTTGCAAGATGGTGTCCTAGTTTGAGTTAATTTTTTTAGGAACTCCTTTGCATCTTGTTTATAATCATGAGATATGAGTATATCTAGTGTAAATAAATAATTGAAATGATAAGTATAAATAATATACATTTGTATTTAGATCATGTCCACAGCTGATGAAAAAGCCCCCAACTATAGCATACACAGAATTCCATGAACTTCTTGTATAACCAAAGTCAGGTGTGTGTGTGTGTGAAAATAGGCGAGAATTATGTTCAACATCTTGATTTAATGTTGATATTGGCATATTGTTATTTTTATTCGGGATTCCCAGCAGATGCCATGTTGCCACATAGAATGTCAAATTTGTATGAACCTATAAATATGTACATAATTCCTTCTATAATATTTACCCCATGCCATCTAGTCTCTTCAAATGTGTTGTATATAATTTGTTGGTCGAACACGAACACATCAAGGTTACTGTACATTTTTGTTGTTGTTGTACATTAGGCCGCCATACAAAGTTGTGGTCATAGTGTTATTACTTTATGCATCGAGATCATTTGAGACCCAACGTTTCCCTTATTCAGGGTGTTGTCACATGGAGCGTCAGCTACGGGGGTAGGGGAGGGGTGGTTGTCGCGTGATACTTTTTTTTTGTCATCATGGAGTCTGTGTTTCTTGTTGGATATCTCACAGCTATCGGTAAAAGGAGTTGGAAGTTGGTTGGTACTGTATTGAATGGTCAGGTATACCGTAAGAAAGGGTGGGCACTGTTGTAAAGGTCAGCATAATTGTAAGAAGGGGGGCACTGTTGTGAATGGTCAGCATAATTGTAAGAAGGGGGGCACTGTTGCAATTGGTAAGCTATAGTGTAAGAAGGTAGGGAACTGTTATGGATGGTCAGCTATATCTTAAGGGTCAGCTGTATTGTCAGAAGGGAGGGAACTGTTGTGAATGGTCAGCTGTATTGACAGAAGGGAGGGCACTGTTGTGAATGGTCAGATGTATTGTCAGAAGGGAGAGGAGAATACTGTTGTGGATGTGACAAGGGTGATGTTAAATTTTCGTAGATTGAACATTTGATTATTACTTAGACTGGACATTTAATGATTACTTAGATTGAACATTTGATGATTACTTAGACTGGGCATTTGATGATAACTTAGATTGAACAATTGGTGCTGTTGTGGGTCCAAGCCAAATCAGCCGGCAGTGAGGGGGTGCTATCATAGACGGCCGAATTTAGACATGATGAGGCCCTAAGCCTAAGCTATTTGAGATATGGGGGCCCTTTTGAAGTAAATATATTTTATGTTAGTACCAAAGATGATTTTCGGATAACTAGATTTTTTGGTAAAATTTTGAGGGGTCCCAAGAAGGTGGGGCCCTAAGCTATAGTTTATTAAGCAAATAGGTACATCCATCACTGGTCATATTTGTTGAACCAAAACTACATGTATTTAAAATACTTCTGTTATTGATTAATTTAAATTTAATAGTTAACTTTTGAAAAATTAACGATTAATTAATCAATAATTTTGATTAAAGCTAAAAATATAGATATGTGACGTCATTAAACTGAATATTTAAAGGGAAGTAACAAAACCAGGCAATGGACATGTTTTGTTTTATTGAGTTATTTCCCCTGTCTTAAGGACATTTAAAGAACAATATTCTGAACTAAATGTATTTTAAAATCTACACAAAAAATGAAATAAAGCTATGTATACAATGGAAAAAACTGCCTTTAAACAAATGGAAATTATAGCTAAATCTCATTTCTCAAGTGTTATTTCAAGACATCTTAATAAAGGTCCAATGAGTTGTAAAAAAAATATATATGTAAAAACTTTTTGCAATTAGATTTATTATTTTTTAAAAATATTTTTAAAAAAAAGATTCAGGTTTTGTAATTATAATTAACAGATTACAAGTTGTAGTTTAACTTAATATTTAACTATAAAAATATAAATTAAATCAGTATAAATTTTGAAAAAAATATATAGTTAACAATAAAAAAAAACATTTAAGTTTAGGCACTTGGATGAAAATTTTAATTTTAAAAATATAAAAGTAATACAGCTGTATAGAAATTTATGGATGATTATCAAAACCATAAAGATCATCTTTTTGCCCCAAGTGGTTCAAGAGATATGAATTGTTTTCTAAGACCTCATAATCACTTTTTTCACTATGTTGTTTTCCCGCACATTTGTACCCTTTTAGGCCAAATTTTAAAATGCCAATAACTTTATTATTTAATAAGAAAAAATATATTGTTAGGAGATATATTTAAACATAAGTAGTTCAATATAATGTCAATGAATTTAAATTTTGTTATTGTTCATTGAGTAAAAAGAGTTTTGTTTTTTTATCATTTCCCTTATAAAACAGCTTTTAAAGTTTACACTGTAAAATTATTTTTTTTTAATGGAGAAGTTTGTACGTAAAAAAAAACAAACTATTATTAATTATTAGTTATTTACTAATAAATCGAAATTTTTGAAAACACATTTACTTTAATTTTCATGGCAATTTTATCTATTAGAATAATTTTAATAGATAATTATTTTTTACTGATTACTCAAGAAATTAATAATTAATTTCCGAAACAAACATTTCATCACAATTTAAAAAATTTACAAAGACAAACATATGGTCAAAATTATTGTTTAAGTATGATCTAATTTCACCAATCCATTTCACACTGATAAATTATGTTGAATTCTCATTTATTCCCACAATATATCCGTAACGTTCATATACATTATATCCAATTTATTTAATTATAATTCATTTTTGTAAGTTTCCACTCTTTAATATTACAAGAATATTGGCTGTATTTAAAGACGGGGCCCTTGTAGCCTATGCAACTGTTAGGACTATGTTATGGGTCTAAGTTGTGTGTTGTATCCTGTAAAAAAAACAACAACGCTGAAACGTCAGTCATGAATATTTACAATTTAAAATGGCAGGATAAAATGATTGTTGACTAACATTCCAATTTGTATTACATATATCAGCATGTTGCCTCAGTCCTAACTCAATCTCAAACAAAAAACTCCACATATGTGAGAGAGTTGAGAGACCAAATAGGTTTTTTAAAAAAAAAATTGATCTGCTCAAGTTTAAAAAACAAATAATTTCCCATAGGTCTTGGAGCCTCTAATTATGATCATAGAGTATTATTCATATGTCTTGAGGACATTAATTATAGCTCATAGGGCACAATGGAATTTAATAGGTCAAAGAGCCACTACTTATGTTATATGGGAAAAACAAACAATTGTGTAATGTTGTCTTAGTGTTATTTACACTGGCTTTTGTTACAGTAAACATAATCAACTTCTAGTGAACTCCTTATCAACTCTACATTGCCAGCTCCCTGCCCACATACATTATTTTATTCTCTTGCCGTCATTTTGTATAGTTAACTAATTTCACCAAAGATGTGTTTTTTCCTGTGGTGATCTCCCTTTGTTTATGATCATGTATTTCGGATTTGATTACCAATAAATTTTGATCAAAGATTATGTTTGTGACTTGTGTTGTCACTTATTGTGTTGTGACTAGTGTTGTCACTTTTTGTGTTAGGACTTACGAGTCAGCTTATTATTGTTGCTAAGTAGCATCCACGAAGAAAATTAATTCAAACAAAAATCTTGTAATATTATTTTAATGAAGAAATCTCCAGCTAACCAAATATATTCTAGTGCAGAGCAATTTATTATCATATTTTTAGTTCAGAATAAATCATCACACAACCGAGAGAAAAATTGGATAAAAAGTGTATCAATGACGTCATAGATAGAAGGGGAGACAATAAGAAAGATGAATTAAATAAAAGTATCCAGAGTGTTTATAAAATTACTGCAAGTAAATAAATGTTATAAAAAAACTTCTTACATATACTTACATTTCATCTGCCACTTACGGTACAATCTTTTGTGAAAATCTTCATAACATGCCTTAAATAATCATACATAGATTCACACAACCCATGGCAAGGGTATAACAAATCATAACACAATTTACCAAAATACCTCCCTTTTCAACCTCTTTGATAACAAACAATAACATTTGTCTAATGTCTCAAATTTTAAGTCCAGTATAGACAATTTCATTCATGACTAAATATAATGTCTGATCTTATGACAATATTATACTTAAATAAAACCCAGTGTATTATAAAAAATATTGTCAGTTAATTTCAGCAATAAACTTTCTTTGAATTTAGGGTTAGATAGCATTAGTGTAATACAAGTAATACAAGTATATCAGCTCACTAAAGTTAATGAGCACAATACATGGCTTGGTTGTTGGTTTAATTTTCAGGCAAATTGTTGGCACAAGTCAGAAAAAGACTTTCGTTGAATATCAATAAAATCTCAATAAATATTATTGGACACAGCAACAAAAATGTGTTATATTCATCAAAATTTGGGTAAGAACTCCTTGGTTAACTCAAAGGGACAAATGTCCCACATCAAGGACAGCTATCAAACATCATGGGCACAAATGTCCCACATCAAGGACAGCTATCAAACATCATGGGCACAAATGTCCCACATCAAGGACAGCTATCAAACATCATGGGCACAAATGTCCCACATCAAGGACAGCTATCAAACATCATGGGCACAAATGTCCCACATCAAGGACAGCTATCAAACATCATGGACACAAATGTCCCACATCAAGGACAGCTATCAAACATCATGGCACCATTAATGTCCAAAGTTGTCCCTCCCATCTACACCTAATATGTTTCATTATCTCAAACATCATTTGACAAAATGCCATTGTTTACAGAGATTTTCTCCTCAGATTGATTGCACTAAAAGTTTGTATCTAAAGACATCAACAACTAGTTGTCAAAAACTTTGTAAACTCTATTGCAAGGTAGGAATTTCTAACTAATAATTATTGGAATGCTTACCTACACAATATGGGTGTTTACTTTGCTATCATTGTGTCACTGCTTTGTCTCAAACCACACCAACTGATAGCGTCACACAATCACACAAACTGGTACGGTCACTCAACCACACTAACTGATACCCTCACACAACCGCACCAACTGATACCATCACACAACCACAACAACTGATACCGTCACACAACCACACCAACTGGTACCATCACACAACCACACCAACTGATACCATCACACAACCACAACAACTGATACCATCACACAACCACAACAACTGATACCATCACACAACCGCAACAACTGATACCATCACACAACCACACTAACTGGTACCATCACACAACCACACCAACTGATACCATCACACAACCACACGAACTGATACCGTCACACAACCACACCAACTGGTACCATCACACAACCACACTAACTGGTACCATCACACAACCACAACAACTGATACCGTCACACAACCACACCAACTGATACCATCACACAACCGCAACAACTGATACCATCACACAACCACACTAACTGGTACCATCACACAACCACACTAACTGATACCATCACACAACCACACCAACTGATACCATCACACAACCACACCAACTGATACCATCACACAACCACACCAACTGGTACCATCACACAACCACACCAACTGATACCATCACACAACCACACCAACTGATACCATCACACAACCAAACAAACTGGTACCATCACACAACCACACCAACTGGTACCATCACACAACCACAACAACTGATACCATCACACAACCACAACAACTGATACCATCACACAACCACAACAACTGGTACCATCACACAACAACAACTGATACCGTCACACAACCACAACAACTGATACCGTCACACAACCACAACAACTGATACCGTCACACAACCACAACAACTGATACCATCACACAACCACAACAACTGATACCATCACACAACCACAACAACTGATACCATCACACAACCACACCAACTGGTACCATCACACAACCACACCAACTGATACCATCACACAACCACACTAACTGGTACCATCACACAACCGCAACAACTGATACCATCACACAACCAAAACAACTGATACCATCACACAACCACAACAACTGATACCATCACACAACCACAACAACTGATACCATCACACAACCACACTAACTGATACCACCACACAACCACAACAACTGATAGCACCACACAACCACACCAACTGATAGCACCACACAACCACACCAACTGATACCACCACACAACCACAACAACTGATAGCACCACACAACCACACTAACTCATAGCACCATGCAACCACACCAACTGATAGCACCATACAACCACACTAACTAGTAGCACCATGCAACCACACCAACTGCTAGCCCCACACAACCACACCAACTGATAGCACCACACAACCTTACCAACTGGTAGCACCACACAACCACACCAACTGATAGCACCATACAACCACACCAACTGATAGCACCACACAACCACACCAACTGATAGCACCATACAACCACACCAACTGATAGCAACACACAACCTCACCAACTGATAGCACCACACAACCACACCAACTGATAGCACCATACAACCACACCAAATGATAGCACCACACAACCACACCAACTGATAGCACCATACAACCACACCAACTGATAGCACCACACAACCACACCAACTGATAGCACCACACAACCACACCAACTGATAGCACCATATAACCACACCAACTGATAGCACCACACAAACTTATTTAACAACACCAACTGATAGAATCACAATCTAGAAAATTGTTCATGAACTCAGAAAAGCATAATTTTAAAAAACATAATTGTTTTCAACAGTTGCAGCTGCTATGATTAGATTTAAAAAGAAAGGCCATTATTGACCATGTAACTGTTACACTGAAACTTAAGCCCTGAAGGTTGTAGATACAACATAAGCAAGCAGAGTAGTTTGATAAGAGTAAAACCAGCCAGTTTTCAAGCAATAACATATCCAAGGCATCAATCATGGATGATGTTTACAAATATAGTACAGGCTAGTGAATAGAGAAATATCAACGATGCTCTAATGCTATACAATTCTTAGATAAATAAAACATTTTCCTTTCACAACTAAGACATTATTCAAAGACTTCAAACAACAAAATACAATTCAGAATAACAAAAGGCTTTTCTTTTAATCACATACTCAAATACCAGTGTGCCATACACTACAACACATTCAATATAATAAATCTAAAATCAACTTGTAAACAAAAGAATTACACAAATTAAATACCATACCTGATAAATCCATATTCTGCTTAACACTTTTTTTTAATGAAATCCATACAAGTCCAGATGAAACGTGTTGTACAGCAAACATACATTCTTACAATAACAAGAGTGAAGACAAGAGTTGTCTGCCATGACCATTTCAAAGTATTCAGATATAAATCTTAGAGCAAGCTGCATACAAATCTGAAGGCACTTTAAGGTATAGACGAGTGTACATATGTACGACTAGTGCAGTATAACAATTCAACACATCCAACAGTGCACATACCACAGTGCACATCCAACAGTGCACAAACCACAGTGCACATACCACAGTGCACATAGCACATAAACAGATAACATACCCTTCTTGAGGAAATAAATACAACAATTCAGGTGAACACAACATAAGAAATCATATAATTTTTAAAGTAACTCTATAATTTATATCGACAATAACATCCTCTACATATTCCCAGACTCATCCCTGACAAATATCCGGGTCTGTCCAGGTTCCATCCACGAAAGGCCAAGGTCAGAAGGGTTAGCTGAGCCGGCATCATTTGATTGTCTCTGTGGATAAATGTTGAACCAGGAGTGGATCTTATTGAGGGCAGAATCTTTGTAATAATGGATAGAATGGATAATGATACTGTAATGAAATAATAGATAATGGATGGAAGGGATGTCCATAATGAAATACAGAGTTGATGGTTAACATATAATTCTAAACAGTGGGAAGACCTAATGGACTTTAGGAGTAAAAAAACAAGGGAGATTATCCAACAATTAATTTATCAAACTGTCCTTGACCTTTCCCCGACTAACTGACTGAATGTTGTTTGGTAGCGCAAGCAGGTGCTGGTTAGGGACAAGCTTACATGAAAGCTAAGCAAATAAAGCCAAGTGGTGCCCTGGTTTAAGATACAGACAGGGCCTGTGGTAAGATATAGACAATCCTTGGTGTAACACACAGACAGGGCCTGTGGTAAGATATAGACAATCCCTGGTGTAACACACAGACAGGGCCTGTGGTAAGATACAGACAAGCCCTGGTGTATTACACTGACAAGCCCTGGTGTAAGACACTGAAAAGTCCTGGTGTAAGACACCGACAAGCCCTGGTGTATAACACTGACAAGCCTGGGGTATAACACTGACAAGCCCTGGTGTATAACACTGACAAGCCCTGGTGTATAATACTGACAAGCCCTGGTGTATAACACTGACAAGCCAGGTGTAAAACACAAATAGCTTTTGTACAAAACAACTGCAATAAAATCTATAATATATTCCTTTGTTTTAATAGTTAACTAGATACTTGGTCATCATAGTGCAATGAAGGGGGGGGGGAGGGGGGATGACGTGGAGACATGCGCACTGCGTTTGTTGTTACCAAAGAAGGAGGAAAAGAACGGGCAAAAAAAAACATTTTAAAATTATTTTTAAAAAATATGATATCCCTGAGGCTTGAATACAGGACTTTCTGCGTGCATGGCAGACGTGGTAACCACTACACAACGAATCATGTTATTTTGTGAAGGAACATTGCAACTCAACCCAAGAAGCATTGTTGTCCCCCCCCCCTTTTTTTTCTTCTTTCTTTTCATCCCACCACGCTTGCCAACTGTGATGGGTGACCCCCAGCTAGAGTCATTCGTCATGCTTGTTTGCACATATTCGCCTGGGTTAATTATGTATAGAGATGTTATACTCAACTATTCTTGCTGCTACTTTTAGTTTTAGACTAATGTTCAATGAAAGGGAGATTTATCAGAAACTTTGGATAAATAAAGATCAAATATATTAGTTTAAAGGTGGAATAATCTTAAAAAATATATTTAAAATTTTTTTAAATTCCACCTGATAAATCACAGAATTTGAAAAAAACTATGACATCACATAATCATCAAACATGGGACTAGCTAACACAAAGCTGGCATCAAATTAACATACACACGAATTAAATGAAAAAAATAGTGAAAAAAAAAGAATTTTTTTATTCCAAAAGTCAAAAAAATGTGAACTCTTTATGGGATTTTTTTTTTTTTGGTGG
>MUZC01000037.1:876108-919171 GCA_002072015.1 Radix auricularia | reverse complement strand
ATGTTGTCTCATGTACCACACATAATGTGATAGAAGAACCCTACCACACATAATGTGATAGAAGAACCCTACCACACATAATGTGATAGAAGAACCCTACCACACATAATGTGATAGAAGAACCCTACCACACATAATGTGATTGAGCAACAAAACTCTCATGTCTTTGACAAAATTTTACTAAGGTGGTGGTGGTGGGTTTTTTTTTAGTTCAAGGGACATTACTCCAAAAATGTAAAGGATGTTTAACTCTTTTTCTCCGGAACAACGCTGCCATCGTTGATTTTTAAATGGCGTTTTGGACGGATCGACGATACCAGCGTTGGTACATTAAATTCAGTTTTGTTTCGTTTCTCTTGAGAAATATAGGTTTTTAATGATTTTTTTGTAATTTAGAATGATTTCCCTTGAATAAAAAATTACGACTTCCTTCTTTCAACGTGTTTTCACCGCGAACAGAGCGTTTCAAGCCATTGCTATTTTTTTCTTGTTTCCATTCGATTTATAAACATGGATACTCAGCCCGGATCATCTGGTGATCAATCAAAAAAATGTTTAAAGTACTATACTGATGACCAAGTCAGAAATATTGTTTACGATGACGAATCAGATAGTGACTTTAGACTTTCTGATGCTGATTCTGATTCTATTACTAGTGTTAGTAGTACTAGTAGTAGCGAAGCCGAAGGTGAAAGTAATGTGGACAATTCATCAGCTGATGAACCAGCCCCGCCCCCAGCTAAAGTGCCTCGTAGAAGAGTTGGGAGGCCTAAAGTAGCTTCTACTAATGCCAATCTAGCTTCAAATTGGACAGAAGCTGAGCTTGGCACTAAGACAGAGTGCAGCTTTAGGTTTGCACCTAAAAGAAACACTGGGGTATATTTGGACCTTGTGTCAGGCCAATCAAAGGAAATAGACTGCTTCTGTGCACTTCTGGATGCAGAAATTATTGATAAGCTGGTAGCTTCAATTAATGATTATGCTACTTACAGAATACAATTAAACACTCCAGCACGCAAAAGGTCTATTTTTCAAGATTGGAAGCCAGTTACTTCCTTTGAAATTTACAAATTTCTTGCAGTGACGGCAATGATGGGGATGGACACTCGCCCATTTATACGAGATTATTGGTCCACACATCAGGGACTGTACACACCCTGGTATTCAAAAATGTTTCAAAGGGAACGTTTTGAAGCATTATACCACTCGTTCCTTCATGCCTCTGAGGTTGGTGCAGAAAACAAATGTAAAATTGAGCCTTTTATCAACTCATTGATCGTCAATTTTACCAAGGCTTTTACACCAGACCAGCAGCTGTCCATCGATGAGATGATAGTAGGATTCAAGGGAAGGTGGGCTTACAAACAATTTAACCAGAGTAAGCCACACAAGTACCACATCAAGAGCTTTGGTCTTGTGGACAGTGCGACGGGATATGTATGTAACATACTTACATACTATGGCTCCAACACCTCGTACCATCCGTCTATGGATAAAGACGGTGGCATGGCCATAAAAATATTTGGAACCCTACTTAGAGGAATTAGCCGTGGATCACATATCTTTGCTGATCGATGGTACACTACCAAAGCATTGTTAGACTACCTTCAAAAGGAACAGTTCTACTACACAGGAACTGTGCAGTCCAACAGAGTAGGATTTCCAAAGGAAATTAAAAATTTAAAGATTGCGCATATGGAGTCCAAATACTGGGTGCACAATGACAGGTCATTGTTATGTTTGGCCTTTAAAGACAAAAAAGCCAAAAAACCTGTCATTGTTGTTTTAAGTAAATCAGTTGCAGAGAATGTTCCGGTTAAACGTTCCATGAAACCCAGAGTTGTGAATGAATACAACCAGTTCATGAATGGTTGGGACCGAGCTGATCAACTTCTGGGTTACTACGGCCAGCATAACCGGAAATCCAAAAAGTGGTGGAAAAAGCTTTTTTTCTGGACCATAGAGATCTGCACTGTTAATGCATTTATTTTGCACAAGCTGACAAGGCCAGAAGATCAACGAAAGAATATGACTTTAAGAAAATTCAAACTGCAGCTTGTGGACCAGCTTACGGAATATGCCGCAAACATCATTCCAGAGGAAGAAAAAATTGGAATTTCTCGACCCTGCCGAGGACGTCCCTGTGCTATTGAAAGACAAATTGGAGCTAAACATGTGCCCGTCAATTCTAAAAAAGACAGAGTGTGCAAGCACTTCAGAACAGGGCGAACAGTCTATGTCTGCTCTGGCTTGGAGTCAAATCCTCATATTCACATGGACTGTTTCAAAGCATACCACAGCTGATCCATGGACATGCATTTGACAATAATTGTGAATGTATTTCAATTTACATTTAAAATGAACAATAATTTTAAAGTCAATATTTTTAAAAACATATTCTAATTGAAACATACAGGTTCCTATTACCATGTGAAAAAAAGTTCATTTTTTCCGCAATTTTTGTACTGAAAGTGACAATGGATATTGAGCTCTGGTGTTTTATTTTAAATTTATTTCAGTGTGAAGTTATTTCTATCTGATGTACATATGGATTTAGTTTAGAAAAATGCTTGAGTTATTAATTTTCTATTAAAAATGTCACTTCTGTGTGACTTTGAATGGATCTTTGGAAAAAATTTGGTGAGTTTTTTATTTTCAATTTTCATCTTCCCTAACACAAAACAATAATATTTTACTAAACATGAAACAAAAAACTGTGTTAAAATTAAAGGGCATTCATTTCCCTTTAATTCCATACCAATTATATAATTATGTCATTACAAATAAAAAAGTTATAAGGGTTTCAAGACAGCATGGTAGGGTGTGACAAAATTTTAGGAAAGATAATTCCGTCAGAATGAGGAAAATAATTCCGGAGAAAAAGAGTTAAACAACTTATAAAATTGTTTATAATTATAATTTGCTATCTTTCAAAAATGTTATATTCCATTATTATTTTTAAAAAATATTATTTCTATAAATTGTTTTTGACAGGTTGTGGTGGATAATGAAGTAATAGTGAAGTAATGTGTCCAGGTGACTGATACAGCCTGTCATGTTTACCTGAGGGCATATGGGTCATCAAGGCCAGGTGGCTGATAGAGCCTGCCTGTCATGTTTACCTGAGGGCATATGGGTCATCAAGGCCAGGTGGCTGATAGAGCCTGTCATGTTTACCTGAGGGCATATGGGTGGGTCATCAAGGCCAGGTGGCTGATAGAGCCTGTCATGTTTACCTGAGGGCATATTCATCAAGGCCAGGTGGCTGATAGAGCCTGTCATGTTTACCTGAGGGCATATGGGTCATCAAGGCCAGGTGGCTGATAGAGCCTGTCGTTAGATGACTTGAGAGATTCAGCCAAACGTTCTTTAAACATGTTAGGCTCCTGATCATAACTGAAAGAAGAAATTCATTAAACCTCATCAATATTGGTTTTAGGGAAACATGCTTTCATTTAGACATATTTGTTTCCAAAATCTTTTTTAGGTGGATTCAGGGAGGTAATCCAGAAATTCAGTAGGAAAATCTCTGAATTCCTATTAAAAGAATAAACACACATTCCCTCCCTTTGGCTTTTACTGATATCTGAAAAATTAATTTGTTTCTTTTTTTGGCTGGTAAATATAGAACCTTGACTGCTACATTATAAAAAAATATCCACACAAAAAAAGTATTCAGCAGATGATTAGCATAAGAAGGAAAAGATTTTATTCAATCATACATACAGAACTGCTGCCTCAGGATTGGACGGGGACTTTGTATCCATTTTATAAAACACTTTTTTGGCATACAATATCACTTGCCATAGATGGTTGACATTTCTCCTGGGGTAAGATACACATAGAAATGAGAAATGTTTGGTGATAAGGTTTGAGGATGTTAATTAGGTGAAATGGACAGTTTCTAAACTTATCGACAATTGTTTTGAGTGCATTTAGAGAGCCTGCACTGGACCAAAATGCCTGAAAAGCCTTTGTTTGTGGCGTATGCCGTAGATGGGACGGCAAGCGATGAGATGAGAGTGCCAGCTTATAGACTGTAAAACTTTTTGTGAATGTTGTGATAGCTTATAGACTGTAAAACTTTTTGTGAATGTTGTGATAGCTTATACTTATAGGCTGTAGAAATTTTTGTGAATGTTATGATAGCTTATAGACAGTAGAACTTTTTGTGAATGTTGTGATAGCTTATAGTCCTGTGATGACGAACCATTTTGGGGCTGTGTGCCCAAAATACAGGAAAAACATTTATTTATAGCAAAGTGCAACACTCCAATTAAGCCCAAAAATTGGGGTTTGGCTGAGCTGGTTTGATTCAGGACGTAATATTTTAGTCCCATGCCGGCAGATGGGTTTCTGCATGCCGACTGCACCATCACTGTTACAGGCTGTAGATGTAGAATTTTTTGTTAATGTTGTGGGTGTAATATTTCCGATATCAGGTAATTCCCAATCATCACTCTGCCATTTTGTTACCTCCATCGAGGAAAAGCTCTTTTCACATCCAGCTCTCCGGTCACTGGGTGGATCAAAGGATGAAAGACAGGAAACTCAAATATCAATTTCTGGGAAACAATAGAAAATAAAATAAATTAAGATGCTGATGTCACAGGCATAACACTTTGTTAACAAGGTCCTTCATTTAAATTTATGCAACTACCACACATATCTGCTGCAATTCCATTTGTTTAGTAAAAGTTGTTTGGAATTTCTACAGCAAGGTATTTTTCAATGATCCCTTTAAGCTGTGCAGCTTGCAGATATATCACTGCTGCCACAAAGCAGTTTAGAATTCCCATGCAGCAAATTTGGTAAATTATTGCACAAAAATGGATGCTGTGCAACTTTGCACACATGTTTTCGTACTTTGCATATGGACCAAAATGTTTCTGAGTAGATGAGTTGAACACCTCTTTATGACGCTAGCTGTGGACTGTCAGGCTATTTTAACTTTGTGACCTATGCAATATAAGCTTGAACTACAGAGCTACTTCAGTTCACACGCCCATAGTACACTACACTACAACATATTTCAAGACCAGCGACAAGGTTATCTGTATCCTGATAGATCTTATAAATGGTCATCTCAACTGGTTATAATTGAAATATAATTTAGCCATAGTAATCTTACAGGACAATCCCCGTCTGGGTAGTTGTCTGGAATGCTAAGAGAAAATCGTAGAGCTCCCCCTTGATACAAGCCTTGCCTAATGAATATTAGGCCACTCCATACTGAAATGTAAAACAAATAAAAAGCAACTTAATATTTATCAGGTATACTCTTAAAATAAAATGAGAGGTGCCATATATATTTGTGGTAGCAGAAATATCCCACGGGTCAATAAAACCAAACTAAATTCAAGTTACAAGTTATGAGATGGAATTGTTACAGTAATGTTATGGCCTAATATCTTGCTCATTTGATTACCACTGACACACAGACAAACTCATCAAGTTCTATTTCAAGTAGGAATAAGAATTTGTTCAGACTTTCTCTTCATATTTCTATAGGGTGTAAAACAAAAGGTGTATTCAGTGAATCAGTGTCAGATAGTAAAAAGGGGGAATACATCATGTGATCAACTCACCTAGAGGAGTTTTAGCACAGGGCATGACATACACTCCAGGTATTTTTTGTTGTTGCATCAGGTTACTGAGAGGTAGATATAAATAACAATTAGAACATCTATCTACTACTTTATGCTTAGGTCAATAGATGGGACATCTATCTACTATTTTATGCTTAGATCAATAGATGGGACATATATCTACTATTTTATGCTTAGGTCAATAGATGGGACATCTATCTACTATTTTATTCTTAGGTCAATAGATGGGACATCTATCTACTATTTTATGCTTAGATCAATAGATGGGACATCTATCTACTATTTTATGCTTAGATCAATAGATGGGACATCTATCTACTATTTTATGCTTAGGTCAATAGGTCATTAAATAAATACCTTAAAAGTATTCAGTAAATGTGTAAATGTTTCAGTAGGACACAAACTGAACAGATCATTAAATTAATTATAAGAAATGTTTCACCCAAAAATTTTGTAATCTCAATACACAACTGTAATTACTAAAAGGATTACCTATTTTAGAAATTTTGTGTTATAATATAATAAAACTCACTATTCAGCCATGAGAGAGTATTCCTGAAAGAAAGGCCCATAACCATTGCTGCCTCGGTTACTGAGGCCTTGATTGCCTCCCTTGCTATTAGTCTGTGATGCTGCTGAATAAGGCATTGAGTTGGGAATGCTGGGAAGTTGACGACCATCACCACTAGTCCTCTGTGGTGGAGATGGTGAGGCCAAGATTATTTCCGGGCTCTAAAATAAAAGTTTCAGAAGATTTGAATTTTACAAATTTATTCAGTGCAGAACATCTCGGTGGATGAGTTGCCCCTTAGAATAACAAGGTTCAAAGTCAATTTTTTTAATAGTTATGACCCCTGGGATACGGTCCTTGTATCAATCTATTATTGTAAAAGATATGAAAGCTGTATTGTGATCTAATTTTTTTTGCAGGAAGTACAAAATAACCAGGTTCTAACTCTATACTTAATTTCAAATTTTCAAACGCAAATATTCTTGGGTGGGTTAGTACCAAAAAGTTATAATTGATAACTTTCATTGTTGAGCTAAAATGACAAATAAACAAGCTTCCAAAGCCATAACTTATGTTGTCAAATGGTATAACATCTCAATAAGCAACTATTGACATCTATGAAATAACTTAAAATATTTATGCTAACTAACCAAGTCCTAACTCACCTGTGATGCACGCTCAGGTGTTGCTGACATCTTGATTTTCCAAAAGGCTGAATTCTGACAAGGCTTTTCACAGTTGCAATCACAGTAAAATTTTCTAGCAAGTCATGCACATTTAATTCATTGTCACACCAGGCAGAAGAATCAGTCATATTCCCAACACTCTAAAAATTTTACAACATGGAGAAAAGTTGATTACACCACTAAAAACTTGGAGATTGTGGACAGCTTCACCTACTTGGGGTCCAAAGTTTCCAACTCACTGTCCATTGAGGACAAAATATAGTAGAATTGGCAAAGCAGCTTACACAATGGCTTAAGTAAACAAACAGGTTTAGCAAAGCACCAAGCTAACTGAGAAAACCAAACTGTGTGTCTATCGACCCTGCATCCTCAGTATGCTGCTATATGGGAGCAAGGCATGAACCACTTATACATCCCATGAGTGCAAGCTAAATAGCTTCCACTTGAGGTGCCTGTGTCGCATCCTTGGCATTAAATGGCAGAACAAGATGCCAAATTGTGAGGTACTGATGAGTGGCAATATCCAAAGCATGTTCTCAATCTTAGTGAAAGACGTCTGAGATGGCTAGGACATGAAAAAAGAATTAGCCTGGGTCATATCCCCAAGGACCTCCTGTATTGAGAACTGGCATCTGGAAACAGGAAGACAGGTCGCCCGCATCTCCTATTTAAAGATGTCTGCCAGAGTGTCATGAAAGCAGCCAGAATAAACACAAGTGACTGGGAATGCAAAGTAGAAGACCGATCTACGCAGCGCACAGTTGTCAAAAAAGGTGTCATAGTAGCCAAGGAGCAAAGGATGGAGGAGGCTACAGATAGAAGAGCTAGGAGAAAGGCCAAAACATTGGGGAGCACAGAACTTGAGTGCAAAAGCTGTGGAAAAGACTGTCACTCAAGGATAGGACTGCTCAGCCACACCAGGAAATGCAACCCAACGGAAGGATGCCAATGAGGTGGACATTTATCAACCCTTTTTTAGGCATAGTTAAGACATATGTAACATTAAAAAATATTTTGGTGAAGATTCTGCGGGGGATGGTGGTCTCGGGCACACAACCGCTCAGCAGGCGTGCTAGAAGTTGATGTTTCAAGTCTCTGTCAAGGCAGGGATTAGCTCCCATGGCCAAATGAGTCTGAGTTCATCCGGCTCTGATGAGTACCTGACATTACTTGGGGAAACAAAGCATTTTACCTTTGACAGATAATAGTTTATATTTCAGAAAACGTTTTTTTATTTAAAATTGCAGAAGATTACTGTGTCCTACATTCTTACATAAACGCATTTATTATAATTTATTAAGATCATTTTAGTTTATACAATTCCTTATAATAGAAGATGGCATGGGCTTATAGTTTAATTTATTTAAATCAATTAGTTTGTTACATAAATTCTTCTGTGAAGTAAGTCAGGGCCTGTGGTTAGTTAAAAAATGGCTCCATCTTTTATGGGCACAGCCACACATAGTCCAAAAGTTGAAAGACACTGTCTCAAACTTAAAGTGAAAGGGTTCAACCTAATTTTATTTTGTTGTTATTACATTAACAGACGCTCCTGCGGAAGATTCTTGCATCCTACATTCTAATAAGAACGCACAGAGCAAGTGACGCAGCATTTATAGGCAACAGCTATGAGTGGATTGTGTGGTACAAAGCCCAGCCAACTGTTTCAACTAGTGTCAAGCCTCAAGTACCCATTCGGAGCTAGGTGGATCCAGTGCCAGGAAGTTCGGGGACAGCCTTAGTAGGCCTTAGCCACTGCCTCAGGGAAAAAATCCATTCCTTCACAGATATTTGAACCCATGACTCTCGATATGATGGCCAAGCGCGCATGCCACTCAAGCAACATTAAATTAATAAATCATACTAATACTAGATTTATGTAAAGACTTAATTATTACTCACTCAACTCAATGATGAGTTTAATTTGAAAAGACTTTTAACTATAATTTATAATAGATTATGAATAAGACTTAGTACTTAGTAGTATAGTAATAGTAGTAACTAAGTAGGACCTAAACATCACTTAGACTTAAGTCTTTAGTTTGACACTTCGTCTTCGTCAAGACTTGTCTTTTTTCTTTTATTTCTACTACTACTACTAACTAATATTCTTTGCTTGGTAATTAATTACTATAATTACTAACTGCAAGTTTATTGACTAATGAGTCTCTAAAAAAATTTCTAGGCTGAATCCAATTAAACATTCCCATATGGGTTATATAGCAATTAATTCTGCGTTCTCTTCCTTTTTTTTTAGGTTTAGATTTATAATTTGTATATGTTAATTTAGGGTTTGGGTTAGGTTTAGTTATAAGGATGTGGCTAGCGCTACGACAATTTTTCGTAGCAGCAGACGACCCGACCGGATGTTGCTAGCATTACGATATGTCGTAGCGCTAGTCAGGAAATTAGTGCTACAACATGTTGTAACAGCAGACGATCCCTAAGATTTAATCAACGTAGCTGCTTTTCAGAATAATTTAAAAAATTATCAGCACACTCGTTATGATTTCAAAAAATAATAATAATAAATGAAATTTTTAAAAAAAACTTGACAGCAGCGGGATTCAATTCCACTATCAATAGTGTCATATCATTTTCAAACTAACCCCACTATCACTTTGTCTAGCGAAGCTGTTGTGCAAATGCAATTTTTTAAATTTATAAGTATTTTTCATTTTAATGGATGAATCTAAATTTTTTTTAACCTTTAAAATTCATTAATAGGCTTACCTAGTAATCATGATATTTTATTATGAGAACTATAGTTCAGTATTCAAGTATTAGTATTAATTTAACCAATGACTAATAAAAAGATATGGCTAATTATCGTTGTACGGATCCAAGATGGTGGCCGCATCGAGGACGTTAATATTGCTAGGTCGGAAACTGTATACAACACCCAATTTAAGAGAAATTAGTTAAGTTTTAACATTTTTATAAGTGATTGTTTCCAAAATAAAGAATATAGTATAGGGTTAGGGTTAGGTTTAGTTGTAGTGGTTCAGAAGTTTGCATATAAACAAAGATGGCGGCCGGATCCGCTAAAGGATAATTTACCAAAGATATTAATATATTTTATTACAAATTACTCATAATAAATAATATTAAATAACTACTAATTACTAATTGACTAATGACTCACTAATGACTAATTGAAACTTAATTGACTAAGACTCCTAATTTAATGCCTAATTATAATTGATTGGCAGATTGGTTAAGTTCATTCATCATGATTCATAGTCTATAGTCTATAGTCTATAAGTCATAGAGTCATAAGTCATAAAGCAGGATTTCATTCAAGTTTTACTCTACATTACGTAAATTATAAATTATATGGTACACTTATTAAAAAATATTATGCTTGATTCGTGACTAATGCGCCACGCTAATGTGTTACCTATTATTTCACCTTTTTTAAAAATATTGTTTCATTTGGACTATCTAGTACTAGTAAACAATGATAACTATCTTCAATAATTCCATTTCCGGGAAGATAGATAACTAATCAAGGGACACTACTATTGAAATCAGTATATCACCGTCTAGAAAGACTTGAAAATACCAAAACCAAGAATAGCTAAAGATATGATATTGTATGAGATTACGTAGTAGATAGAAATCTGTTTGGCAACTTTTATTTTCGGGAGTGGGAGGGGGGAAGGAATCAGTTTTTTAAACCGTTAAGCAAAGGTGGAAATATTTTAATAGTCTGCTTTCTGCTGCTGCATGAATTAAATATAGCTACGTTGTGGATACAAATATAACAAAAATTGAACAATTAGCATACTATTACTACATGTACTTAATATCTACGAGACAGTGTCAACAAATTAATTCATCAGGTTTAGAAGTTTGACAGCAAATATGTGTTTTATAATCAAGATTACGAATGCTTGAATCACAAGGTTTCACTTTTTGTTTATTTTGACATGACAGGTCATCGATTTTCATGAATGAGACTGTTGAGGAGGGAGGGAAGCTATAGGCCTACTGTCGCTGCGAGAGAATGCCAGACTTGTAATAAAATGCTTTTAGATTTGGTGAACAAATGACGTTCTGTCGTTATCTTAAACCATAAAAGGCGCATAGCCACATGATTGGTTGGAAAGTTTTGTGGCAAAGTTATCTAACTTTGCTCAAAGTATAACAACATACATTTTAATACAGAAATGTGGACACAGGAGTCATTAGGTACGTTCTTTATTGGTCCAACCAACTTCGGAATTTCAAGAACTTTGAGCAACGGCCAATGTTTTTGTTTATTTTTTCTGACTTATTGTATTATGTTTAAATGAGTTAAAAATATATGTCATGTATTATGCTCCATTTTATGATGTATTTTTTTTAAAAAGGCCGTCCATAAGTGACGACACGCAATTTTGGCCGATTTTTACCCCCCCTTCCCGTCGTAACGCGTCGTCAAAAACGTTAGACCCCCCTCCAATATTACGTCCCAAAGCTTTCACCCCTCCCCCCACCAAAAAATAATTTTTAAAAAACTGTTTTCTTTTTTGAAAATAAGAATGTTTCAAATCACTTTTTTGTTATTTAATAATTTATTTAGTGTAGGTCTGCATTGTAATATCCTAACACGCGTGAAGCTGTGTAAAACATCATTAAATAAATTGTAAGCCAGTATTTCTCGGGAATTTTTCCATTTCACTAGGTACCGGTGCATTCTTTTCCCGTTTTGACGTGATTTTCCCTGTACTGACGTGATAGCAAAATGAGCCCCGACATGGCCTAAGCCTAAAGCCCTGTAAGATTAAGTATGAATTCGGCTTGTTTTATAACATATTAATATTTTAAAATTTGTTTAGTTGCAAAGACATAGTAAAACAGCTAACGAACAATGCAGTGGTAATGTCAAAAAGACAAAAACCCTTTGATTTGATTAACCTCCATGCTCGCGTGTGTGACTATTGATATTACAAGGATCATTTCATTGTTGATAAACCTAGAGTATATAGATACAGGACGAGTCCTCAAATTGATTTCGATCTTATAGGGACAGTTTTCCTGCTAAGTATATACACATCAAAGGCATTTTATCTAAAATTACCACATTGATATCAAATCTCATGTTTTCTAAAAAATAAAATAAATAATAATAATAATAATAACATTTTTTTAAAAAATTTAAAATGTATTAGGTATGCGTTGGAAGAGGGATATGGCGAGTACTGTACGAACCCCACCTTTGTACAGAAAAGTAGGATGTCATCTTGTGCGTCACAAAATACAGTAATTCCTGCAAGTTGAAGACTGAACAATGCTATGACATTAATAAAATATCCAATATTATCCTAACTTTTTACTCCGAAGATCACGAGATTTGTATCTTTTTATTAATTTTTTTTTCAATATTTATTTTCACGATTTCACGTACGTCACACAAGAGTTGTAAATATAATGTTTCCAATGGACGAAGAGTGTTTAGATTCTCAATTGTTGCATTCTCTTGTGAGTCTTGTGGAGTTTATAAAATCATGAAAAATACATTGCTACCGCTATCGGTCGGTTTAACCGAGGGTCGATGAACAGCGGTCAATTATCTATTTGGGGTAAAAGGGGAACTCTTGGGGGTAATGCTGAATCATTGTGGGCATATAAAATTCGCCAGAATCCGCTCCGTTTGTGGTAACAATTATATTAACATTATTAACATAAACTTTTATAATTTTAATTTTTAGGTATCCAGGTCCATTTTTTTTAAAAACGTTTAACCGGCCTTCAAAAAACGAACTGTGTTAGCATCCTTCAATAATTATATTTTATTTAAATACATACAAATTAAAAATTGACTATTAATCATCACTGGTAACTTCTTTGATTAGAAAAAAAATCAGTGTTTGAAGTGGCCCATAAACAAACAAGCATAGCTTGGTCCCATTTTTGTCCCCATAGCGACGACCCCACTGATTTGGTTAAAGAACTGGCCATTAAACTCAAACGAGTTGAGGGTTAGAACTTATTCAGCCTACCGTAGTAAGGCGTGTGTGGGTATACTGGGGTAAGGTTGTCTGTCCAAAGCTCTGTCCAGCTTCTCCGCTGCTGCAAAGAGTTTGGCCTGACCATTAGCATAAAGAAAACCAAAATTATGGCACAAGATGCTGCCTCCCTCCCCACTTTCACAGTTGACGACTGCAATGACAGGGAGAGCGGGCCCACCCTGCATGGAGGACATACAATTTCAATTAACTTCAATCCACTTCAGGCTTTCCAGAGTTACAATCTTGTACCTTTGAGAAAAATACGCCGCGTGAAAAATGTGAAAAAGAGAACCCTCCCACTTCTTTTTTTAGAACTACACCACTGGTTGAAACGCTCTAAAATCATTTTAATGGTTACATCTTTTTTTTAATATTTTTTTAGACATTATTGTCTGTTTGTTTGAGAGAAAGAGGGAGAGAGAGTCAGAGAAATAGAGTTAAATATTTAAAAGTCTTTAACCCTTTTTTTATATGAAAATTTATTTGCTGTTTAATTATCACCACTGGAAATGTCAATTTTCACCTAATTAAGTACACCAAACCCACCAAACAATTTCCGTTAGAAGTAATCCACCAAACAATTTCCGTTAGAAGTATCACGACAAACAAGGACGGTTCGAAGTAACACGACAAACATTACGGCTCAACAATCGCTAGAACTAACAACATAATTTGGCCGTTAGAAGTAACTTTTGTTTTCTTGTGGAACGTACCGGGACGGCGTTCCGCACCCCCCGCCCACCCCACATACTTTTATATTACTGTATGGAATGTTTAGTCTTAATACAATTTTTTCAGGTTGAGTTCCGTTGCTTTTTTATTATTATTTTTTTAAGCACAAGAAGTAACACAACAAACAAACAATAACGAACTAGAAGTAACACAACAACAAAAAAGTCGTTACTTTGATGATAGTAACGTGAATACATCGACATGAGTTTCCTCACATCATTAGGTCACTTTCTAGCTCACATATCATTAGGTCACATTGACTCATTGACATTATCAGGTCCCTTCGAGTCTCTAGTGATGTGAATGTGAGGCCGAGATCTAAGGGCTCGTCCACCCTTGTGACAGGGTGTGCTGTCAACACAAACTATTTTTACCCGGTGTTCACCGAAAGCACAAGATAACCAAAGATCACCACAGATAGAGACGAGATAACGATCCCGCACAGACATAGAGAGAGACGACGACTATCTTTACAATAAGTCGATTATGTGTTCTTACGACGTGCTACACGACAATACATGTATTGGCAGCGTAACTAGGTTTATTTATTTTTATTTATTTTTTGTTTTCGGGGTTGGGGGTGGTGGGAGTTGAGCTTCGCCTTTCGACCGTTTTGTTGGCAATTTAAAGAACCATTCCCATTTTCAAAATTCATTTATTTGTAATCACATTTCCGAAGTATCGTGCTTTTGTAACATAGTTTTTGTTGACACGTGACACTCTCACGTTGGCTCGTCGTCTGTCGCGTCTCTATATTTACCGGCGTTTCAATAATTATGTCCCTTGCATTCAGAGATTGTTTGATTTTATTTCCTTACTTACAGGTGTCACTCGTAACGCGCGTATTGTCCCCCACTCTTTCCATAAAATTTTTAAAAATCATTGACGTTTGTCTCCTCTCTTCAAAGAGAAAAAGTGCCACCCTTGCTGGACAATCACACCTGACCCACCTCTCCCTACGCCACTGCCCATCAGACGGCTTCGGCTGCGTCAAAAAATTTGGAAAATAAAATAGTTGACATGGATTACTAACCAAATAGTTGACATGGATTACCAACCAAATAGTTGACATGTATTACCGACCAAATAGTTGACATGGATTACAGAAAAAATAGTTGACATGGATTGCCGACCAAATAGTTGTTATGGATTATCGATTTAATAGTTGAAATGGATTACCGACCAAACAGTTGACATGGATTACCGACCAAATAGTTGACATGGATTACCGACCAAATAGTTGACATGGATTACCAACCAAATAGTTGACATGGATTACCAACCAAATAGTTGAAATGGATTACCGACCAAACAGTTGACATGGATTACCAACCAAATAGTTGACATGGATTACCGACCAAATAGTTGACATGGATTACCGACCAAATAGTTGACATGGATTACCGACCAAATAGTTAGCACAAACATTGGCCACAAAATTCAACAAGAGAAATACGTTTATCGCCGCCCGTGTCCACCCCACACCAATGATGTGTGCAGTTGTCCAGGCCTCAGATTAGTTTAACACATGGAGATATAACAGAGACGATAACGAAAGGCATACTTAAAAGGAAGAGTTGATTATTATTTTTTTTATTAAAGTTGACTTTCGTTATCGTTACAATCACAGAACGTTCGTTGCTGTTAGCCAGACTTTGCAACACTAAACAAAGTTACAGAGTGAAGATGAATCAACTCCTTTTAGCTTTAGGAATTTTTTTGTTCGTTTCAAGTAAGTTTATTAATTGAACATCTCGGTTTCACGCCCACTTCGTTTTTCCCATTTTAGTCATACGAAAGCGTTTGATCTTCCAGTGTTCATTCAGCCAAGTCCAAAGTTAATGATTTAAGAACTTGTTGTACATCAAACTCTCATATTAGAAATACTTGACTAGAGATCGTAATGAGAAAATCAAACTACTTTTATTTGATCAAAAATAATTGTAATTAATGTGTAAACATTTTCATTCTAGTGGAAGGAAAGTTATGTGAGAAATGGGACGTTAAAGTAGGTGGTGATTGGGAATGGTTGGGGGTGGATGGGGAAAATAGTGTAGGTGGACATTTGTTAGGTTGGGAGGTGGGGGTAAATGGTGTATGTGGTCAATGGCCAGGGTGGTAGGTGAGTGGGGTAAATGGTGTATGTAGTCAATGGCCAGGATGGTAGGTGAGTGGGGTAAATGATGTATGTGGTCAATGGCCAGGGTGATAGGTGAGTGGGGTAAATGATGTATGTGGTCAATGGCCAGGGTGATAGGTGAGTGGGGTAAATGGTGTATGTAGTCAATGGCCAGGGTGATAGGTGAGTGGGGTAAATGATGTATGTGGTCAATGGCCAGGGTGATAGGTGAGTGGGGTAAATGATGTATGTTGACACTGGTCTGAGTGGAAGGTGGGTGTAAATAGGGGTGTTGTTTGAAATTTGGGAATTTTGAATTCAAGGCGTATTGAAATGAGTAATGTGGATGAGAAGCTGGTCATTTTTTTTAGGTATTGGTGGTGTTAGTGGACAGATTTTTTGAGGGAGGAAACATAGACCATACAGACAATGTAGGGTACGAAGGGTGAGACTCGTGGTTATACTACAATACAGAAATATTCACGAGTTTGTACATAAAATAAATCTTTCAATGCTGTGTACACAGGTGTCTCAGGGGAGTACTGCACCTACCACCCGTACACTGGGTACACATCCACTGTGTACTGTGCCTGGGGATGTTGCTACTCATACATCTATCCATGCTGTGACACGCCTTTGTAAGCAATTCATTATTTACGATGTGTTATTCGTTCATTATTGTTGTTTTTACAGTATATTCAAATTCATCAGTTACACGCTCAAACACCAACGCTTCAACTGAGAATTTTAGCAGAGGTGGTGGGATGGGCTATGCATGTCGTATTTTGAACCCAAGTTGACTTTTAAGATCGATGCTAGTTTTGTCCACGCATAAGTTTTAGGAATTCGTTGGCACATTTAAAAACGTCTACGTCAACAATTCATGCTACAACCTCGGGACTGGCGTGTGCGGCTCATTCTTTTTATTTTAATAGCTTATTATTAATAGCATTAGATGGGGTTGGATTGTGAAATGTAAATCACAACATGTTTCTTGAAATTCAATTCATATACATTAACCTTAAAGTTTAAATTCCTACTTTATAGCCTTAATGTTTAGTCTCACATTTATTGACTTGTTCTCATTACTGAAATCTTCGAAAATTCGTTCTGTTTTATTTGGTTTGATTATTTAAACTTTATATGCGGTCTATATGTGTAGAACATCTAAATAGACAGTCTTGCCTATTCGCACGGTACCAGTTATATTGTAGGTGACATCGTACAGCGTAAAAGTATAAACTACCTCACAACAAACGTATCATAGGTATAATGGCTCTGGCTTTGGTCATGTTTAACATAGATGTCTTGTGCTTTGGTCATGTTTAACATAGATGTCTTGTGCTTTGGTCATGTTTAACATAGATCTCTTGTGCTTTGGTCGTGTTTAACATCGATGTCTTGTGCTTTGGTCATGTTTAACATAGATGTCTTGTGCTTTGGTCATGTTTAACATCGATGTCTTGTGCTTTGGTCATGTTTAACGTAGATGGATTGAGCTTTGGTCATGTTTAACATAGATGTCTTGTGCTTTGGTCATGTTTATCATAGATGTCTTGTGCTTTGGTCATGTTTAACTTAGATGTCTTGTGCTTTGGTCGTGTTTAACATAGATGTCTTGTGCTTTGGTCATGTTAAACATAGATATCTTGTGCTTTGGTCATGTCTAACATAGATGTCTTGTGCTTTGGTCATGTTTAACATAGATGTCTTGTGCTTTGGTAATGTTTAATATAGATGTCTTGTGCTTTGGTCATGTTTAACACTTGTGCTTTGGTCATGTTTAACATAGATGCCTTGTGCTTTGGTCATGTTTAACATAGATCTCTTGTGCTTTGGTCATGTTTAACATAGATGTCTTGTGCTTTGGTCATGTTTAACATAGATGTCTTGTGCTTTGGTCATGTTTAACATAGATGTCTTGTGCTTTGGTCATGTTTAACATAGATGTCTTGTGCTTTGGTCATGTTTAACATAGATGTCTTGTGCTTTGGTCATGTTTATCATAGATGTCTTGTGCTTTGGTCATGTTTAACATAGATGTCTTGTGCTTTGGTCGTGTTTAACATAGATGTCTTGTGCTTTGGTCATGTTAAACATAGATGTCTTGTGCTTTGGTCATGTCTAACATAGATGTCTTGTGCTTTGATCATGTTTAACATAGATGTCTTGTGCTTTGGTCATGTTTAACATAGATGTCTTGTGCTTTGGTCATGTTTAACATAGATGTCTTGTTTGTACCAAGTTTATTTCTGGTCCACAGCTACTCAGACACACCATTTATAGCAGGGACTTGCACAGCTGCAGCATTCATTGTCATCGCGGCTATCGTGGGAGTTTGCATCAGAAACAGAAGACGAATCCAGACAACCATCCAGTACACCAACCCTGGGGCACAGCAGGTCTTTTCTACATGTAAGTACCATCACCAGCAACCATCCTAGGGCATATCGGGTCTTTTTACATGTAAGTACCATCACCAGCAACCATCCTAGGGCATATCAGGTCTTTTCTACATGTAAGTACCATCACCAGCAACCATCCTAGGGCATATCGGGTCTTTTTTACATGTAAGTACCATCACCAGCAACCATCCAGTGGCACAGCAGATATTTTCAACATCTTAGTACCATCACCAAAATCCATCACAACCATCCAAGGGCACATCAAGTCTTTTCTGTCTGTAAAAACTATCACACAAAAAGTAAAGCCATTCTTCTACATGTAAGCTACATCAGCAACTTTGCGGTTAGCTTTGTTTTGCAATAGTAGTTTGCATTTTGATTAAAAACCTCCCAGGATTAATTTATTATTATAAATAACTAAAATAATTCTTCTTACAGAAAGTATTAAGTATGTCAAAATTCACCATTTACTATTTAGCCGTATAAAGTTATTTTTGTCCATTCCAAAAATAGCAAATAGTACATGTATTGTTTCCCTTGACTTCAATCAATTCCCCTGTTTCCCCAGCAATGAACACAAGCAGTAACATTTCCACTGGCTACTCTCCCCCTGTGACTGGCTTCGCTAATAACGGTTATAGTGCCTACTAAATAGTCGTCTGCTTGCTGTGACGGTCGATTTGACAGGGCTGAAGCATCTACAGCTCCTGGTTATTTATTTGAAATTACTTTTCTTATTGATTTTCTCAAATCATTTCACGGAACGCTTTTAAACTTGAGAAAGATGAGAAATGTAATCAATGTTGAAATAAAGTGCCTACAACCAATATTAAAAGTTAGCTTGTCCGGAAAAGGGGGGGGGGGAACAATTAATAACAGTGCTTCTCAAACGTTCACTTATATAGAATTTGAGCTTAAATTACATTAATGGAAATTCAGAGATTGTAAATATTGTATCAGCTGTTAATTTACTGTGTACTTGGGATGATGCATTGTTTTGTTTTATTTAATAAAAATTTTATTACTTTTAAAATAATTTGTCAAAACAATTTTATTTTAAAATGTTCTGTCCGTTTCATTCAACTCAAAATTTGGCTTTAACATATTTAAAAAGAAACTAACCTTCAAAAGTATCAGAAACTGGACAATTATTTTTTTTTAAATATTCCCTATAATCCATGATCTCAGGTGAGTTTACACATAGTTTCTACATGGAGGTGAGAACTGAGAACTCAGAGTTGAGAAAAAGTTTAAACGGAATGTTGGCAAAATTTAAAATAAAATAAAAAAATAAATAAAAATCAATTCTTGAACAAATTTTCTTGACTAACTTTCTGTGTTAAGTATTTTAAAAACATTATAATTATTTTATATGATGATTTATTTATTTCCCTCCAATTTTAACCTTAAAACATTTAAACTAACCAAATGTCAAGTTGACCCTGGCCCGGGCGGGCGGGAGGTAGGTAGGTAGGTGAGTGGGTGGGTGGGTAGACAGACAGACAGACAGGGGCCGTCCATAAATGACGTCACGCACCTAGGGGGAGGGGGTTCTCACTTTTGTGACGATGCGTGACGTGGGGGAGGGAAGGGGGTTGAAGAAATGTGACGTCACATCGAAAGTGTAACTTTAAATAAAACTTCCACTGAAATATTTGGTCACTTCAAATTTATTTAATGACTTTTTTTTTATTCAGTGCTTCTCAAAGTGCCGGTCGATAGGCCATCAGACGCCGGTTGGCGTAAGTTATCAAGACATGAAAACTAAATATAATTATAATTCTTAAGTTTGAGAACCCACAAGAGAACATACGAAATTGTTACCCTGCGTCGTTTGATGTTGGCATCAAAGCGTTTGTGATGTAGCCGCAGCTTCGTTTGGTTCAATCGCGGCAGGAGTCTGCAAACTTTTTTTTGGTCGGTTATCCCCCCCCCCTTAAACTGCATATGGTGAGTTTTACAAACAGGACAAGTGTCTAAAAAATATCAGAATAGGATTATATGTAGATATTTTAAGTCAAAACGACACGGAATATCCCTTTAGGGGTGGGTGGAGGAGGGGAATCTATTTGATACAATAATAAAAGTTTAAGTTTGATATATTTTTCGATTGGTTTTTGGTCAAACGCCTCTGGCCATTCTAAATATAATGATAAATGTGTCTATTTAAAATTAGTCAAAAGTATTCATTAACTTTATTGAATGCATCAAATTCTTGACATCGCAATCGAGAAGAGCACAAAACAACTTTCTTCTGAACTCAGTTTTTAAGGCATTAATTTTAAATATGACAGAAAGGATACTTGATACAGTCAGATTAGGATTATTGTCACTCGTGTCAATATAAATGAAAGTAGGGTGGATTTAGGTGTCTTCGTATAGTACGTAAATAAGGAATTTACATAGATGACAAATTTCACAAATGCATTTTCTGGAAGAAACCGGTTCAATAGTGGGCATAGGTTCCAAGCGTAGGCCTATACATGACGTATTTGAATATATCTAGTGGAGTGTAGTGGATGTTATATGAGTCTGAATTACCCCCAAAAATTCCCTTTTGACCCCAGATGAGGTTATTTACCCCTGTTCGCGGACCTCTTTCTTAGGGGATGCCCGTCAGTCAATTAAGGGATTTAAAAAAAAAAATACATTTTTAAAATATTATTTTTAAATAACTTTTTTTTTTTATATAAACAAAGAAGTTAACAGTAATGATTTATAGTCAATGTTTAATTTGTATGCATTAAAATAAAATATAATATAAGGATGTGAACACATTTTTTAATTTTTTTTTTGAATGGCGGTTAAACGGTTTTTTAAAAAAACGGACCGGTCCAATAGGATTATACCTCAATATTAAAATTATAAAAGTTCATGTTAACATTAGTCTACTGTTAACCCAAAAGTAGCGGATTCTAGCAAATTTTCTATGTCCACAATGATTCAGCATTACCCCCCAAGAGTTCCCTTTTTACCCCAAATGAGATAATTTATCGCTGTTTACCGACCCCTTGGTTAAACAGACCGATAGCGGTAGCTATGTATTGTTCATTAGTTTATAAATTCCACAAGAGAATGCAACAATTTAAACACGCCTCGTCCATTGGTGACATTATATTTACAACTGTTGTGTGCCGTACGTGAAATCCTGAAACAAACAAACAAACAAACTTGTGAGCTTCGGAGTAAAAAGTTGTGATAATATTGGATATTTTAATAATGTCATAGTATTTTTTCAGTCTTCAACTTGCAGGAATTACTGTATTTTGCGACGCATAAGATGACACCCTACAGCCTACTTTCCTGCACAAATGTGAGGTTCGTACAGTATTGGCCATTTTCCTCTTTCAACGCATACCTAATTTAAATCTCAATTACTAAATTATCAATGAACTATTATGATGAATCTTCAAATAATTTTATTATTGAATGCTTCTTGCCTCCCTAATTTTCAAAACACCTCTAACTCTAATTTTGTCGGTAATTAGGCGCATTAACCTTTAACCTCTCCGGGGAGAATTGAATTTGAATCAAATTAAGTACGAGAAGTAGTACACACTTGGCCCATGGTAATGGTAAATTTATGTAAACAAACTTACATATACAGTATACAGCTGTTACTGATTCTTTCCTCATGGCTAAATAGAATCAGTGTAGTTCCAGTGCTCTACTGTTTAGTTTTAGAATAATAATGTTCAGATTGCAATCGCATTTTAGCCATTTGTGTAAAATGAAAAGCCTTAAGTTTGGCCTGTTTGGAAATGAAGTGAGTATAACTTAAAAAATACTAAAATAACGACAATAACATAACGTGTACTTGACTTGTATTAGTTGTATATAACTACTAATAGTAATATTGAGAATCATTCACTGATTTCTCCATTCAATTTCAATGTTGAAGTAGAATATTATGTGCAGAATTCTGGGGATAACACCTTCCCTATTATTATACTTGTGTACAAGTGTAACATTAAGCAATAAAAAAAGTGAAAATAAAGATTGCAAAGAATCAACTTACCTGGACTTTTCAAGAAGAAGAAAGTTTATTTATAGTTAAAATATGCATTTTATGCACTGTGCTGAGATTGGGACTAATTGGCGGCACATTTATTTTTATATAGAGGGCAACCTTTGTGAACTTTTGAAGGGTACTCCTCTTTGGTAATTGCGCGGGTCAATAATTTTCAATAACATTAACTTTAACATCATCCAAACCTGGTTGGAACTAGCGCTATCTTACCAACTGTTAACATGCTTATAATATAAATTAGGCCGAGCTTTTTGTTTAAATTTAAAGTCCTATCTTTGTGATATAACTGCAGGAATATATGAAAAACTATTTAAACATTCACTTTAAGTTTGTGTATACCTAGATATATTATCGGAACTAACATCGCAAGAGTGTGTCCTCTGTAGAAAAAATTCTAACAAACACAATGGCAAGCTGGAATAATTTTTGATGAAGCAGTAAATTTTATGCAGGCTAGTTTCAATATTAAATTGCAAGAAATAAATAGCAAAAATAGATGTCAATAAGAAATGCTACATAAATAATAAGCAGAAAAAAGAATTTAGATATGGTCATGTTTCTGCATGCGGTAAAATTATATATATTTGTTCAAATTTTTATATTATGTCCTTGTCCATATTAATATAAGAATATTTTCACAAAAAATGAGCCTATTGGCCCTATCAATAATTTGTTATGAATTTCCTTTATTTATACAATATTTAATTATGAATCAAAGGAATGTTAATATTGAAATTAATAATTTTTCTAAGTTGGCTATTCTCACCAATGCTTCATCTAAGGTTCGTTGGTCTGTGTACAAAGTAAAAAAGAGTAGCTGTGCAAAGTTGCACACCATTCATTTTTTGTACACTATAAATTTAAAAAATTTGCTGCACTGTAATTCTAAACAGCTGCTCAGTAGCGGTCAGATATCTGCGCAGCTTAAAGGGAAATTGATTTTCAACACCTCATCATCATCTTTGGCGTCCCAGCCTATGCAGTACACTGGCCTGCTAAATCACAGTCAGACTTACCAAGATGAAGTAAAACAAAATAGTTAATTGAATTTCCTGAAAACATTTTTAAAGTAACTTCTTAGATCCGATCTCATTTTACTATATGAACTGAGGGCTTTCAGACCTATAGTAAGCTACCATAATATTGTTTTTATAAACTTATTTCTTCTTCCTTCAGCTATTGCATTGCAGTGTATCCAATAAAGATTTGCCTGTGAGGCTTTTCAGCAGGACTAAGTGCAGAGGCATTCTTAGCCTCAGACAAACTAAACTTTTTCAACCTCGCAATGACAAAGATAAAGTGCCACAAGACTTCAATCTTATATATGAAAATAGCTTAAAAAATATTATTGGTCCATGCAGAGTGGTCTCAACTTCAATATGCCTTTTGACATCTGGTGTAGCTTCCATTTATATGTTGACAAACCAAGAGAGCCTACAGCAGTGGGAGATGTTTACGATGTCAGGGATGTGCATATTTCCATTGTTTATTCTAGTTTTTGTCAACATTATTTCCCGTTACTATCTGTTAAGGATTTATTCCAATAAGGACATGACCCAATTTATTGGCATCTCCCACAGTTTTTTGGGATTGGTTGGACAAATCAAGTATTCGCCATCTGATTTGAAACCCATTCAGTCTACTAATAAAAATATTTCTACATATATTAAAAGCAATGTTGTGATAAAAGGACGGCGTCTTCACTTGCGAGCAACAGATTTTGTGCTCCCAAAATATTACAATTTACACACAGGCTTTGATCAAATTTTTAAACAATAATAATGAACTTTGATTGATCAATGTAAAATAATCTTTGTCATGTCCTTTTTTTAAAAAAAACTAATTGAACCATACTGAAATATTAAATTAAATTGCATGATTGGTATGCCTGAAGTACCTGAAGTAGCTATATAGTCAAGAAGACTATTTTTAATGAAAACTATAATGGCTGACACTGACATAAGTTGCTACTTTGTCATGTTCTCAATGTTTATTATGTCATCTTTAACCAATCAACTACCTACTAAAAATAAACTTGTCTTGGCCAGAAATAATTTCATTTTGTGTCACTAATTTATAATTAATTATTTATTCTGTTTCACTGAAATGGGTGTTATATTACCATTAGCATTGCTTCAACTTCAATTATGTGTTCAATAAAATTTTAAAAGATCATTAATAAACTATTTTGATAAGGCTTAAAACACAGTCTTAAGTCTAAAGCAAATAATTTATTTTATTTACACAATAAGACAAATGATTTTATTTATACATTTAAATGATATGGGGTTTTGAGTTCCTTTAGGCAACAATGCCTGAAGTTATGTGTAGCTGTCAGGGGATAATTATACTGGGACCAGTACACATTAGATTTGAAGTTAAAGCATTTTATGTGAATACTTCTTAACTTGTCTCATCTACACAAACGCTCCTTCTATAAGAAGAGTATTGCTTCCAAAAACCATGCCGGTCTGATGGCAAGTAACGCAGTGTTCATGTGCCATGGCTATGGCATTCCATGCTATTCCCAGCCGCCTTTGTGTCCCATTCTTCTATAGGATATATTGTTTCCCTAACTAGTGTAAGGTAACCAAGTGGAGCTGGGTGGACTCGAACCTTTGACCATCGGTACGACAGCTGAGCATGCTTGCCAATCGACAACTGTGTCCCTTTATAAAAAATTTTCAAAGAGCAAAATATTTTTTAAAATGTCAAATAAATGAAAATGTTTTGTGTCTTTTTCTAAGTTCAACAAATGAAAATACTGAATTGATTCAACAAGCAGCCAAATCAAATCTTCCATCACACATACACACTTACCACAGACACATTTATTAAATTTATAAGTCCAGGTGTCATTACAGCTGTACAAACTCACAATAAACTCATTTATTCATTTAGTTTAAATGTCAATGACAGTTTATATATTTTTGTGTAATCAATTGTTACTGCTGTCAGAAGAACTAAGAGTTACTTTAAAATTTTGACAAATAATTTGATTTTATTGATCATTATCTCAAATAAATATTATTATTTACGTTGGACATGATTAGAAATAAATAAAATGATTAAAATGAAAGACATGATCAGGATTAGAAAATCTATCCTGAAAAGTCCCAAACAGCAGAGCAAAGAAAAGTTTTAAAAAATAAATATATTGCCTACAGACTCAACATGGACTGGAAGACATCAGAAATATTTGAAACTATTTTCTAAGCAACAGTGATCTGTTTTTGTTTATTTGGCTCAAATGATCCAAGACTCCCAGAAAACTGCAAAGTAATAGTATTTATATGTTTATCTACATAAATCATCTTCCCATGGTTAATCATCTCATCAAGCATTGTGACTTTTCGATTACCACTTCAATGTATCACTTCTCACATTAATCTTCATTAATTTAGCACATGAATCTTACACTTGCACTTTTAAAACACATACTAATGCTAAAAGACTGGAGTGATAAAATGCACAAAATTCTGTTTTAAAATGGAGATTTGTGTACTTATTACCTACAGTACCTATCTTAAGCAACAGTATGTACAATGTTTTTTTATTTTATTTGCAAATTTATTATTTTTTTAAAAAAGAAAATTAATTCTGTTGAATGGATCTTAAAAGGATTTCTTTTTAAAAAAATTTACCATCGTATGTGCTGTCAATAATATGTTTCTGATGTTAGCAGAGACATTTCTTCTACATAAATATAAATTACAATTTCTAAATACTCCATATTGTTAAATAATGTCACATCTTAAATGCAAGATTTTAAATTGAAACTTGATGTAATTGAAATTAATTAATTACTATATAGTATCTAAATTAATCAATTAAATAAGTACTCAAAAATTATAAAAATGTATTGTTATAAATATTTAATAAATTGAGTGAGGTTGATTCAAGCACCTCCAACCTTAATGTCTGGTACTTACAAAGATCTAACTACAGAACTTGAGAAACTAATAAAATATGGGAATGTTTAATATTTATAAGTAGTTGTATTTTATTATGAGACACAAATTCATTCAGCAATATATTGAGAGGATGAGAATTGCATCTTTTCAAAGGATGAGAATGTCATCCTTGTCATTAGTCTTGTTGCTCTTGCCAGGGCTGGAGTAGTTGTTGTTCCCATAGTCAATCCTGGGACTGGACTGATTCAAGGAAGACTGGCTGAGGGTTGTCTTGAGCTGGTTGTAGCTCCAGGCCATCTGCTCCACTTCCCTCTGGTGCTTGTGTTTGCTGTCTTCCAGCTCATTTAAAAGATGACTGTTGGTCTCAATCAAGGACCTGGGTACCAGGCAGAGCAGTGGGTTGAATGAGAGATTTAAAGAACTGATTAACAACTAATCAACTGCTTAATTAACAGCTAATATTAGCTTAGATTCTCCTTTTTTTTCAAAACAAAGTGCATGAAAAATATCCTTAGCATTAAAAGTTTATTTTAAGTTATATTAAATTGAATGGTAAAGTAGCTCTAAAATATTTGTATATAAACTTAATTATCTTACCATTTTCTCAAACTTATAATATGGTTTACTGGGTACTAATAATTCTGTGAGACACCTATGGTTTACTGGGTACTAATAATTCTGTGACACACCTATGGTTTACTGGGTACTAATAATATAATAACTATGTGACACACCTATGGTTTACTGGGTGTAATAATTCTGTGACACACCTATGGTTTACTGGGTACTAATAATTCTGTGACACACCTATGGTTTACTGGGTACTAATAATATAATAACTATGTGACACACCTATGGTTTACTGGGTACTAATAATTCTGTGACACGCCTATGGTTTACTGGTACTAATAATTCTGTGACACTTCATCAAGTATATTGATAAAGCAAAATGCTTTTATTGAGAATGATTCGTTTGTGTGCTTCATTAACAATATATATCAGTAGGTCATGGAGGGTATAACTTTTTTCTTAACAGCAAATTGAGCAGACAGAACTTACTTGTGACTTTCTTGTAACATACTGGCCAGCTCATGTAGCTGGTTGTACTGTTTTAACCTGGACTTCATGGAATCTACTTCACTGGCCAGTAAACTGTTTTGGCGCTGAAGGTTTTCTGACAAAATAGTTTTCATAAAGTTTTATCAATTTTTTGTCAATTCACTTTAAAAATTTTAAATTGCTTTAGTCAAAGCATTGAGACAGCTAAAAGCTTAAGTTTAAGCCAAAAGCTTGTTTTTTCAGTTGCTACCATATATACTCGTTCTAAAGTTCATAAGCAGACCCACCACCTTCATTAAAAAAGTGTGTAACCTGCTCGTAGCCAACCCCCCTTCCCCCCCAAAAAAAAAAATAATAGGACAGCGTAAACAAATGGTACACATTTTTAAAAAAAACTACAAGCTAAATCAGTCATTATGATTTTTTACTTTGTAACACCTGTCTTTGTCTTTGTGCTCTTTGTCAGGCAAGGGTTACCAGCATTTTAATTTTTTTTTCTTTGGTAAACAGTGGCGAAAGCAAGGACATTAAAATTCATTGTTAAAAACTTAATTGGAAAACAATTTATTAAAACATTTACAAAAAGAAATAAAATGATTAAATAAGATAAGTGCAGATGTTTAATAATATTTTATAGCTTCTGGTAAAGCAGTCAAATCTTGTAGACCAGGAATTTCCAAACTTTTCTGCCTAAGAGCCAAATTTACTGTCAAACAGCAGTTTGGGGGCAGACTACACACAGTTAAATGGTAAACTACAGGTAAAAATAGCATCTTTTTTTTTTAAAATTTAAAGGTCTCCAGGGGCCAGATGAGAGGGCTTTGTGGACCACTAATATGGAGACCCCTATTGTAGATTATAGTAGACGAGGACCATGATGATCTACAATAACATCCATATTCAATGTACATATACATGCAGAAATCACGTATGACACGCTCGTAATCTGACCCCCAACTTTCCCCCCTAGATTTTGTCCAAAAAAGCCCGGCTTTAGAGCAAGTATATATGGTAGTTTACAAGTTTTAATTAGCACATTTAAAATCAAAGATTTTGAGAAGACAAATAATTATTAAAATAAGGACTAGTGAGAATCCCAGTTTGTTGTTATAAAACTAGTAACACTTTGTTGGTTTTTAACCCTACCAAATTCAAGCTCCCCAGGCTAATTACCCCAATACCTGGAAAAATAACAAAAATGTACAACTCTGCACCAATGTTCCCTTTAAGCTGCACAACCGTGCAGGTTTTCGACCCACACTGTGCAGCAGTTTAGAATTACTGAGCAACAATTTTTTTAAAAAATTTATTAATTTTTTAAATTTTTTTTTTTGAAGATAATATTTGTTTAATTAGTTGAACAATACTTCCATCTAACACCAGTATTGAGCCTTGGAGTGGTTGTCTTCCCAGCAGGTTGAGACATACTTTACACAGAGGTACTTTTTAGATAGAGCACCTGATGTTGGTCTTGACCTTGTGTGGCTAGTCCTGGTATACTACTCCAGGGTGTGCTCTGTTGTATTGAAGGTATTTTTCCATGCAGACAATTCAGACATGATTGGAAGCTGTTGCTTCTGGAATTTCAGGCCAGTGGTTGCCTGGTGTGTGGCGTTGGGGCATGGTTTCATATGTCCTTGGCGAATGGCTGTTGAACAGTAATTGCTGATCAGTTCAAAGCAGACATTTAGTGTCAAACATGGCGTTTTTTGTCAGCTGCTTCTAGTTAGACACATAGATATCAAATGAATTGTAGCAGGCCCACATTAACTATTTGATGAAAAGGCGACGGGTCCATCGTAATGACGGCGTGATTGATGGAGGCGCGTCATTTGGTCATTTTTGTCACAACTACCCATGCGGCGATTGTAGTCCAGGACGAGCTGTGCCATTAGAACTTCTTTAAGTGTTCCATCTTTGTGTCTCCTGTTTGCTAATCCTATTTGTTTTCAGTCATAAAAGTTTGAGATGAATATAATTAGCCTCCCATCGTGTCATACCATACAGGTTATGCTGCCCTGACATTGATAGCAACTTTCACCTCTTACAAGCTTGCCTACCTTCTTCAAGGACACTGGAAAAAATTTTGCAGCTCATCCAGCATATACCTTGCTAATGTCACCAAGTTGTAGTACCAATCCATTGCGATAACATGTGCTTTCTTTTCCTTCTGACATTATGTCAAAAGATGAACCACAGTGTTTCCCACAGCACCTAGCTCTGTTCTAACTATTGGTGATTGATGTCCCAGTGTAGATCTAAACATTGACTATGTAGCCAGTCTGACTTTTACAACGAAGAAACTATTTTAATGACCATTTTGTCGGCTTGTTTCTGATAGCATGTCTATTTTTGGTGGGTGTCATACACTCATCAATGGACAAGTATTTTTTGGCAGGTAGTGATGCCAGGTAGTGATTGCAGGTAGTGATGGCAGTTAGTGATGCCAAGTAGTGATGGCAGGTAGTGATGCCAAGTAGTGATGGCAGGTAGTGATGCCAAGTAGTGATGGCAGGTAGTGATGCCAAATAGTGTTGGCAGGTAGAGATGGCAGTTAGTGATGCCAAGTAGTGATGGCAGGTAGTGATGGCAGGTAGTGATGGCAGGTAGAGATGGCAGTTAGTGATGGCAGGTAGTGATGGCAGGTAGTGATGCCAGGTAGTGATGCCAGGTAGTGATGGCAATTAGTGATGGCAGGTAGTGATGGCAGGTAGTGATGCCAAGTAGTGATGGCAGGTAGAGATGGCAGTTAGTGATGGCAGGTAGTGATGGCAGGTAGTGATGCCAGGTAGTGATAGCAAAGTTTGGGAGGAAAGGGTCTGATCTTATAACTTATAGATTCTATCTGTTTTGTCAATTTCAGTGTCTTTTCCATCAAAAACATGTAAAAAATACCACATAGCAATATACCTGTCACGCGTCATGACATTTGGAAACCCAGGAGTAAAACCCAGAAAGTCAGTTTCCTCATTTATCCAATAATTCTGGTAGTTGGGCTTGATACAAATATTCTCCATGTACCGCCTGATTCCAATAAAAGCTTTCATTTCTTCAACAGAAGCTTCCTTGAAATTCTTAGCCTGATATGAATAAGGTTTTGCCACACGTACCTGTTGAGCGTGAAGATTTGTCTTGTTTGTCTAATTCTGCCAAAAATTGTCATCCACAAACAAGAAAAGAAAATCAACACATGATCTTTCTTCAGTCAAAGATTCAGGAATGATAAATGGCTCTGTTCCATCTTCATTGACGTTCAAATTTATTGTTGGAGCCACAAAGGTTGCAGTCCAGCCATCATCTGGAACATCGTCAACACAAAAATCTGGTTCAAGGACATGCCTCCTTCCTATAACAGTTGGTCTAGCTCTGGATCTTTCATCATCACTTGACCTATCACTATCTATTTGATGGACACGCCCCGTTCCCATAACAGTTGGTCTAGCTCTGGATCTTTTATCATCACCATCACTTGACCTATCACTATCTGTTTGATGGACACGCCCCCTTCCCATAACAGTTGGTCTAGCTCTGAATCTATCATCATCACTTGACCTATCACTATCTGTTTGATGGACACGCCCCCTTCCCATAACAGTTGGTCTAGCTCCGGATCTTTCATCATCACTTGACCTATCACTATCTGTTTGATGGACACGCCCCCTTGCCGTAACAGTTGGTCTAACTCTGGATCTATCATCATCACTTGACCTATCACTATCTGTTTGATGGACACACCCCCTTGCCATAACAGTTGGTCTAACTCTGGATCTATCATCATCACTTGACCTATCACTATCTATTTGATGGACACGCCCCCTTCCCATAACAGTTGGTCTAGTTCTGGATCTTTCATCATCATCATCACTTGACCTATCACTATCTATTTGATGGACACTCCCCCTTCCCATAACAGTTGGTCTAGTTCTGGATCTTTCATCATCATCATCACTTGACCTATCACTATCTATTTGATGGACACTCCCCCTTCCCATAACAGATGGTCTAGCTCTGGATCTTTCATCATCATTATCACTTGACCTATCACTATCTGTTTGATGGACACGCCCCCTTCCCATAACAGTTGGTCTAGCTCTGGATCTTTCATCATCATCATCACTTGACCTATAACTCACTATCCAGATCACAATCCATGTTAACGTCACTAGAACTAGAATAATCATTGTGATAAAGAAAAACTGCTTCATAGCCTTCTGATTCGTCTAAAGCTTCCATTACCTCCTGCTTTGTGAAATATGTAGGCCTTGCTCTTTTTCTTGTGGTAGTGCTTGGTTCATTCCCCGATCTTTTTGTGGTTATTTTCAACAAAGATCAACGTAATCACTAACTCACTGCTTTATTCTAGGAAGAAACCATTTGTAAGCACTACTCTTGCGACACATGCAAGATTTAACGACGATTGGCTGCTATTTTTAGTACTTCTTCAAGAGATATCCCAAAAACCTAGAATTTGGTAACTTGTTATATAGTAATTAAATCTATTACCTAATATTTGGTAACTAAAATATTGTCTTTAAGTACATTCATATTAAATTGATCTAGAATAAACTACCACTACGCAAACGCTATGTTGTACGAAACACTATTCTATTAAGCGTTCTCTGTATGTTTATTTGCTTGTCTAACACAAAAACGAACATGCATAAGTCGAAATAGTTCCTTTTTCAATATCATTTCATCGTTTCATTTTCCGGAAAATACTATTTTATGAGTAAATTTGTGTCAACATCTTGAAACTTGCGCCTTGTATGCTGTCAACATCCCTAGGAAGAACTCGGAAGAACGATGGTGATTTCCGGGTTAAGACTACTTTTCCTGTTTGATTTGGAAAACTCTCTTTTTGGTATTGCATAATCACTTACTAATAGGTCAGTAACCACTCTGTTAAACTTTGAAATGCTTTTTAATAGTAATGTTCTTTTCAAAGTGGTGTTTACGACGAAGTAAGTTTAACGTTGGATTTTACTTCGTACAAAACACTTTTATTTCTGCAGAAAAAAAATTAAAGATGGGACTAACTCTTGGCCTCTAGAGTTATTTGAAAATAGTAATGTTTGTTTTGAGGCCATGTTCACGTTGAAGTATATTTGTTTTATTGTAGGATATTACTTTGGGGCAAACAGTTTTTCATGTAGGAAAATTAAGTTAAAGATCTAGGTCTAGTCTATATCTAGACTCCTAAGTTTTTATTAGGATGAAAATTAAATAGGATATAATTATATTTCAGATTTAAAGCAATGTCTAGCATAAGAACAAAACAGAGCCCAGATGTAATCAATGCGGCATTGGCTAGTATTAGGGAAAAGCGGCTCTCTATTAGAAAGGCTTCTAAGGACTTCGGCATTCCACTTGCCACTCTTTACGACAAATTGACAGGCAAGCGGCCTGTCATAGCCTATGCAAAGACCCTACTCACGCCTGAAGAGGAGGTCAAATTAGCTAACTGGCTAATAGAGCTAGCCAAGCGAGGCTTTGGAAAAACTGAACATGAGGTGAGACAATTTGCCAAACATATCTTAGATACCAGGCATTGTTCTTCAAAGAGCAAAACCGAAATGCCAACATCATCATGGCTAAATAAATTTTTTTAAACGCCATCCTGAATTGACACTGCGTACTCACCGATCACTTGGAAAGGAAAGGAGAGAGCCCTGGTTACAACAAAAGCTATTAAAAAGTGGTTTAACGATTTAAAATGCTGTGTTGATAGCATTGATCCCAGTCTACTTAGTGACCCTACTCGCATTTACAATGCAGACGAAACGGGTTTTTCTTTTGATACCAAAAGCAGGAAGGTCATTGCATGCAGGGGGTCGAAACATGTGTACAATGTTATTGCAGGTGTGAAGTCACAAGTGACAGTTCTTGCATGTGCCAGCGCAAGTGGACACTTCCTCAGTCTCCTGTTAATATACCCCTACAAAAATTTATTACATCACTTCCCAGAGGCATTCCTACAAGTGTCTGATAATGGCTGGATTACAGCACAGATTTTTTATTCCTGGCTAAGACATAGCTTTATTCCAGCCCCATCCCATGTACAGAAGCCTGTAGTTCTACTGGTAGACGGTCATAGTAGCCACACTGCACTGGTTGAGACATCACAGCTATGTCATGACAACTATAAATTGTTTGTTGCCGCATGCGAGTCACTTGATCAAGCTTTTTTTAGTGCAATTAAACCAGCTTGGTCAGATGCCATACGACACCATATAAGTGAGCGATGGGAGGGAGTAAATCTGGAGAGCTTTGCAGCAGTGAGGGATCACAGTTAATTCAAAAAAATAGAGCTTGACATCACTGTTGGCAGGAATGTGTCAAGGGTGCAAAAAAGGGGGAGGGGCAGAGGTTTGGGTCCAATTTGATGTGTGTAATGGCTGGTGGCATGAACAGTGCACGCAAAATTGTGCATCCTTAAAACCAGTGACAGACTATGTTATTTTATATGTTATGTTATTGTATTTCTTTTTTTTTTAATTTGTTGCTATAGATCTACCTAAAGTTTATTTTGTAAAAAAAAAGTTTATACTGATATTGTCAGTCTACTATGTTGTTCTTTGATTCTGTGTGCCTTTATTTAAATGTACATATCATACAGAACTAAGTTATTTGGGCTCTAATTTCTTTAATAAAAGTTTTTGAATTATTATTGACATCTCCAGTGTTATTTGTTGTCCCCCTTTACTTAAAAATAATTATTAGGAGATTTTGGTTATGTGTTTCCTTTGAGGTCAAAGTGTATCCTTTGAAAAAAATACGCAAAAAAGTGTTTCGCAGGTGGTAGCTTACTTGGTCAGCTAATATTGTTTATACACTCTAACCTCGCGTAGTAATACAAGAATGCAGTCACAATATAGTAGCCTTGTGGTCATACTAATTGTAGGTGCTTTTATTTTTAATCCATGTCGAGCAGTTTAGAAACTAAGCCTTGAAAGCAAGAAATGGTGCTAATTTTAGCGTAAAGCGTTTGCAAAGTGGTAATTTACTCTATAGCAAATACACCTTCTGTCTATGGCGGATTAAGGGGGGGGGGGGCTGAACGGGCTAAAGCCACGGGCCCCCGACGGTTTAGGGGCCCCCAAACTTTTATATTTTATAATAAAAGTGTACAAAAGTTTGCACGAACCCTTGAAAATATAATAAATTAATTAATACCATCTATACAACTTATCGCGTTCAGACACGATAGTATTGATAAAGTACCTAATAATCGAAAAACTTTAATTGATTCACTTCGCATGATATAAAATATAGGTTATATTTTAAAAATTTCCCATTTTCGTGAAGTTCCGCTGGCCGTGTCGGTATAGTGTATGCTCCATGGGCTACCGGTGTCGGGTTCAATTCCCAGCAAGGGCAAATATTTTTCTTTCTTTTCACACTTAATTATAACTACCGCGAACACATCAAACAGTTATTTCTTCGTGTTAGTTTTTTTTTCATCATTAAAATTTAGTTACAGTCTTATATTAGCTGTTAACAATCATTTTATTTTAAGAATGCTGGCTGGAGAGGGCCCCCGTTTGATTGCAGCCCAGGGCCCCGAGCAGTCTTAATCCGCCCCTGCCTTCTGTTATCTATTGGACCCACACACCCAATATAATCTTAGCTAAGCTCAATTATGTTGTTGCTATCTAAGTTAACTAAGTACATTCAAATGTTATTAGTTATTATTTTTACACATTTTCTATTTACATATCTGTTTCCACTATTTTGAGCATATTAAATATTATTGAACATCATTCTTTCGTCCAAGGGATTCTGAAATTCCCTGTAGTTATTTTATTGGATTAAAATTTTGTGAATCCAGTCTTACTAGATTTAGAATTATTTTCTTGCATTGGTACTGTAAGTCCATTGAAAAGCTGTAGTCACAACATGAAGTCGTGAATAATTGCCAGTATAGGGCAGTGGCGGATTTAGCTATAGGTCAGGGGGGCGGGTCGCCCCCCCGCGCACCTGTTCGGTCTAAAATGGCGCCCCCCTTAAGACGTCCTTAATGAACACTAAATTTGTGTAACTAAAGCAGAAAAAAAGATTGTTAAACACGAAACTTTTAATCAATCACTAAACTGCAATACGACAATATTGGCTTGCTAAATATGGTATTTCAAAACTGCAATATCTGGTTTGGTCAGTCAGGAGCGTCGCTAAGTGGAAAAGGATAGAGAAGCATTGAAACAAATGTTAGGCGTGACATTGTTTTAGCAAAACAGAGGACACAGAGAACAATCTTGCTTTATTGATGGTAGTTGTAGAAATACTGGAAATTTTCGTTAAATGTTAAGTTTATTAGCCAACTATGATTCCACTTTAAACAGTCATCTAAAGTTTAAAAATAAAAATGAAATTTATTTAAGTAATGATGTGCAAATTCATCTAATTCAATCATTTGCACCTGAATTATCAGCAGCAATTGTAATAAAGTTAAGTCTTCACATTTCTTTTCTTTAATTATTGATTCAACCATTAATATATCTAAAATTCATCAGATGTCGCTTTACGTTCAGTTTTAAAATTAAGAAATGTTGAGGAAAGATTTATAGGCTTGTATACTTTGGTAAACAGATATGCTGCAAACCTGCATTTGCTTAGAAGATTCTAATGGAACTACACATTACAAAAGCGAAACATTGATATCACAATCTGTGGAGGAAAGGCATACGATGGCGCATCTGTGATGTCTGGAATTAAGAGTGAACTTAAAACTTTCATCCAATGTTGAATTTGGTCACTATCGAAGCAATTTCTGTACACAGTAATGTACAGTTGTTGTTTTTTTGGCTCAGCTGAAAGGTTGTATGCATTCTTTACGTCTAGTTTACCACGTCTACATACTCTTAAAAAAGATCATAAATGTCAATATGAATTAACAGTAAAAACTCAGAAATGACTTTCTGATACAAGATGGTCAAGCCATAAGCATGCAGTCGATGCAGTTGTTGAATCATTCTCTGCTATTCTAGCCACTCTAGAAGATATAAATTCAGGGAAATCAACATAACATAGAGGAAGTGTCGGAAGTCAGAGCAGAAGCTGTGGGACTATCTGTTTTAATAACAAATATTCTTTTGTTTTTTCTGATGCTATTTGTACAAAAGCTGGTTTATATTTTCGTGTTATCAAACCACTTGTAGCGCAAGAGTATTGACATTGCAATTGCAAAACGATTGATCGATGTTGGAAGAAATAAGTTTGTTGAAAAGAGAAGCGATCAAGCTTTTTAAAATTCTGAAAGTAGATGTCTAATCATCTATTAACGAAAATTGTTCCAAACTAGATGTTACAAACAAAATTTAAAGAAACTCAAATTTGCAAAAAATAAAAGTATGGCAGGTAAACTTAGTAGAGATGAAATGGCTGATGATCCAACTACTAGTTTTAAATCTGAAACATACTTCACTATTTTGGATACACTACTAAAATAAATAGATGATCGATTTAATGACTTTAGGGGCACACATATTTATTTCTATTGTATTGATCCATCAAAAATGTTGCAAGAAAATAAAGATTCTCTTTGAAATTGATGCAAAAATTACAAACATATTAATCCTGAAGAAGCAATCGTTGAATAGTATACCTTCAAAGATTTGTATGCATCACAACGTCCATCACTATCTACAACTAGTGATCTACAACTTAAAGACTTTGTACCATTCTTGTTTGAAAAAAAAGGCATCAGGACTCCCTAATTTGTCAATACTCTATACAAATTTACTAGAATCTTCTTGGTAGCAATGATTGAAAATCATCAAAATTATTTGCGCTCAAAAATGAAAAACGAACGTCTGTCTGGATTGGAAATAATTTCAAATTAACATGAGAACTTTGACTTTGATCAACGATAAATAGTTTCGCTTCACGTAGAAATGAATTTAAATAAGGCTCAGGGCTCTATACAAATTCGCATAAACTAAGTTTCTTTCTTAGATAAAAAAAAATACTATTGAAATAAATATACGTAACTATTTTGAAAACATATCTGTTTATATTGTTTCTTCTGTTTGTCTTGTTCGATGATTTGGAAAATTTACTAAATTAGTAGGCTNGGCATCAGGACTCCCTAATTTGTCAATACTCTATACAAATTTACTAGAATCTTCTTGGTAGCAATGATTGAAAATCATCAAAATTATTTGCGCTCAAAAATGAAAAACGAACGCCTGTCTGGATTGGCAATAATTTCAAATGAACATGAGAACTTTGACTTTGATCAACGATAAATAGTTTCGCTTCACGTAGAAAGGAATTTAAATAAGGCTCAGGGCTGTATACAAATTCGCATAAACTAAGTTTCTTTCTTAGATAAAAAAAAAATACTATTGAAATAAATATACGTAACTATTTTGAAAACATATCTGTTTATATTGTTTCTTCTGTTTGTCTTGTTCGATGATTTGGAAAATTTACTAAATTAGTAGGCTCATAATTATTTTTTCTTGGGCTGCAGAAATTAATTATTAATTTCTCGATTAATAATTAAACATGTTTAAAGATTAAATTATTTTTAACGATTAATTGACACATCACTTACAAATAAGTGGAAGTTAAAAAAAAAGTATATATAAACAATTTTTAAAATTGGCGCCTGATAAATAATGAATTTACTGAAGATGACATGTGCATTTTGGTTTTAAAATATTGACTGACGGGGAATGTTCAAAATGATAAAGTTTGCCTACTTATCAAACCAAATGAAAAGCGTATGAAGCTAATGGCAGTAATGGAGTTTGACTTAGAGACAGAAATGACGACAGCTCTTCTGATGAATTACTGCGTTACAAAATGGAGATGAACGTTCTTGAATCCATTAATCCAGTACAATGATGGAAAGTTAATGAACACCAATATCTGATAATGTCATTCCTTGCCAAGACCGTTTTGAGCATACCAGTTAACATCAGTTCCATGTCAATGATTGTTCAGTTCTGCTGGTTATATTGTCAATTAGACCCGCTCATCACTTGAACCAATTAATGTCAACACACTTTTACGTAGTTGGTGAAGAGTTGATATATAAAGAAGACATTCCAGTGTTATTTAGATTTTTATCAGAACGTTAAATAAGTGTTACTTATGACATCATAAATTAAAATTGTTGGCTTTAATCGAAATTAACGATTAATTAACCGTTAATTTTTCAAAAGTTAACAATTAAATTTAAATTAATCGTTAACAGCCCTAGTTAACAACCCAAAAATCTGTTTTTAGTAAAATTTTCGGCGCCCCCTGAAATTCTTCTCGCCCCCCCACGCAGACAAAGCTAAATCCGCCACTGGTATAGGGTATTCATTTTTCCTTGATTTTTAATTATTTCAATTGTAGATATCAAACTTAATGTAAATAAGATTCAATATTTTCATCCAAGTGTTTGAACAATGTAATTAGTGAAGTATTGTTATCTTTACACATTCATAACCATTTTTTTTCCGAACACATTTAGTGTCTTCATCTAAATACATCCTTAACTCTACTTGTTTTTGGAAAACTTCCGCCTCAGTGCCGTAAGAATTTCCAGAATTGCGATCAACCGGTTATGAAATTTTTAAAAATTGCGTAAAATCCATTTTTATTATTATGGTCATATTGACGTCATCTTTTAGGATAAAAATGGTTATTTTATGTATCCAAAAGACCGTTTTGAGTTTAAAACTATTTTTACCTTTAGTTTAGTACTATTATTTTAGCAATGAAGTATAGCAAAATCGCATCATTAAAAAACCTAGTGAAAACGTCCAAAAAACTTCGCGAATTGAGTGATAACTCTAGCGAGGGAAACAGCCGCCATTGCTGGAAGTCGAATAATCATTTTTCAAGCATTGAGGAGTTTTTACTTTCTGTGATCTCATTTCTAACGAGAGTGCTATCTAGGTACGCTTTACAACGCTTTGGTAATAGCAGTCAGGGATGCATTATAACACTTTAACACATTAAGAATTAATGGTGTTATCCACATACCCAGCAAAGTTTGGTTGACCAGGCTGTTGTCAGAAGCTGCTGCGGCACTGCTGAGATGGGCAGCATTTACGGCTGACTCGTAACCCTCTAATCGTCTCTGGAGTTCCCTGTTCTCTGTGATGTAATGTCTGATCTCTTCATGCATTCTTTCCTGCAAGAAAATTTAACAGAGTTAACATTATTAAATAAACCCTGCCCAATGAATTGAGAAACACAGAGAGACATACTGTATTTGTTCAAAGCTTCTAGCAACAAATCTTTTATAACATGAACCTACTATACACATGATACTAGAGACAACAAAAATGGGAGCATTTTTCAACTGTAAGGAAGTATTTGATTTTTTTTTAGAGTTGAATTAGTGAGAAGATAGATTATTGTTTATGTGAGCTGATAGACTATTGCTTATGTGAGCTGATAGACTATTGTTTATGTGAGCTGATAGACTATTGTTTATGTGAGCTGATAGACTATTGTTTATGTGAGCTGATAGACTATTGCTTATGTGAGCTGATAGACTAGGGAATATTTTTTTATTGATTAAAATGTTTTACCCAAGATAGGGACTTGTACTTGTTTCCCTTTGTTAAGGCAGATTACAGCTAAGATAAGCTGGACATTAAAAGGTTATACCCAGAGGTAGTCAATGTCTTCATATAAACAACCAAAGATAAGTCCTTGAGCTCCAAAATAACATGTTGTCCCTAGTAAGTTTCCCCAACCAACATTGTCCTGGAAAACTATGTCCCCTACCATGCCATCCTGATTTTGTCCCTTACCATGCCATCCTGATTTTGTCCCCTACCATGCCATCCTGATTTTGTCCCCTACCATGCCATCCTGATTTTGTCCCCTACCATGCCATCCTGATTTTGTACTCTACCATGTGATTCCCTGCCTCTTCCCCCTTGCATGCCATTCCTCCTGTCCCCTACCATGCCATTCAACCTCTGTCCCCTACCATGCCATTCAACCTCTGTCCCCTACCATGCCATTCCACCTCTGTCCCCTATCATGCCATTCCACCTCTGTCCCCTACCACGCCATTCCGCCTGTCCCCTACCATGCCATTCTGCCTGTCCCCTACCATGCCATTCAACCTCTGTCCCCTACCATGCCATTCCACCTCTGTCCCCTACCACGCCATTCCGCCTGTCCCCTACCATGCCATTCCACCTGTCCCCTACCATGCCATTCAACCTCTGTCCCCTACCATGCCATTCAACCTCTGTCCTCTACCATGTCATTCAACCTCTGTCCCCTACCATGCCATTCAACCCTTGTCCCCTACCATGCCATCCTGATTTTGTACTCTACCATGTGATTCCCTGCCTCTTCCCCCTTGCATGCCATTCCGCCTGTCCCCTACCATGCCATTCAACCTCTGTCCCCTACCATGCCATTCCACCTCTGTCCCCCTACCATGCCATTATGCCTGTCCCCTACCATGCCATTCTGCCTGTCCCCTACCATGCCATTCAACCTCTGTCCCCTACCATGCCATTCCACCTCTGTCCCCTACCATGCCATTCCGCCTGTCCCCTACCATGCCATTCAACCTCTGTCCCCTACCACGCCATTCCGCCTGTCCCCTACCATGCCATTCAACCTCTGTCCCCTACCATGCCATTCAACCTCTGTCCCCTACCACGCCATTCCGCCTGTCCCCTACCATGCCATTCAACCTCTGTCCTCTACCATGCCATTCAACCTCTGTCCTCTACCATGCCATTCAACCTCTGTCCCCTACCATGCCATTCCACCTGTCCCCTACCATGCCATTCAACCTCTGTCCCCTACCATGCCATTCAACCTCTGTCCCCTACCATGCCATTCCACCTCTGTCCCCTACCATGCCATTCAACCTCTGTCCCCTACCATGCCATTCCACCTGTCCCCTACCATGCCATTCAACCCTTGTCCCCTACCATGCCATTCCGCCTGTCCCCTACCATGCCATTCCGCCTGCCCCCTACCATGCCATTCCGCCTGTCCCCTACCATGCCATTCAACCCTTGTCCCCTACCATGCCATTCAACCCTTGTCCCCTACCATCCCATTCCACCTCTGTCCCCTACCATCCCATTCCACCTCTGTCCCTTACCATCCCATTCAACCTCTGTCCCCTACCATGTCTTCCTTGGCTCTCTTCAAAGATATGTTTGTCTCTCCCTCCGTCTGTGTGATGCTGGCTTCCAGCTGTCTTCTTAAAGAGACATTTTCCTCTCTGGTTTTTTCCATCTTTTGTCTCAACACCCTGACTTCATCCTCTTTGTTACCCTGTGTTAGTGTGTACTCAGAAATATACTGTAAGGCCTGTTCTGTGAAGATGTCAACAATGTGTTCATATAATTGTAGAACAAGCAGAACATTTTTTGATTACATAGATATTTTTTTAGGGCAGCGGAAATTAACCATTAATTTCTATATTAATTGTTTAAAAATTTAACGATTAAATTGTTTTTTAACGATTAATCAACCTATCACTTACAAATTATTGGAAGTCAAAAAGTTGCAAAACATAATTTTTAAAAAATAGCGGCCGATAAATGACAAATTTCCATCACATAAAGCCAAATTAAATTTGTAATTTCATGAGCACTTGTAAAAAGCAATGGCAAGCTTTGCTAGAGCTGATGTATTACCTATAAACTTCCCATGCTTGTGGAGTGACTTTGTGCCATTCCAATATCTGTCTACTAGGTTGAGCATTGAGTACAGAAGATTCTTTTCTTTTGCTTGGTCACCATCACCAATGAGCTGTGAAAAGACAACTTTTCATCAGGCCACTTGATGTCATGGCATTATTTTCATAGGCCAATACTTATCCCAGCAAACAGTTGAATGAGGATAGGATAATCAATTGTGATAGAACAATGAAATTGTTCAACTGATTAGAGACAATTTTTAAACTGTCTTTATCTAAGTTTAAGAGCAGTGCTTACATATCTCAATAGAATCTCATAGCTTTTTGAATAATTTTTTGCAAACTAAATTCACAATCAAATTTTTAAGGATCAAAACACATTCTAAATTTTCTATTTAAATCAAGATTTTTCTGAGTAACATATTGACACCAACTGACTTGTGACAATAATTTTTTTTAAAAATCCATTTCTTTCTTTTAAATTCAAAGCTGGAATGGTGTTTTAAATTTAGTCAAATTTCTCTCATATTTAATAATGTGTGATTTTGATAAAAAAATTTATAAATTATTTTGAAAATTGATTAATTCATGTTCATATCTCATGTCAATATAATAATAATAATAATAATAATAAAATGATAATTTATATAGCGCTGTATCCCAGCCAGGAGCCAGGCTCACAGCGCTTTACATGGAGATAACACTATATATATTAATTAAATCAACATTCATATCATACTAACAACATACATGACAATACATAGTACATCAGCTACGTCAATCATTAAAAGAAATGTTTTTTCATTAATTTTCAAAATAAAGTTTGAAAAGATGTGTTTTAAGTGCAGTCTTGAAGGACTTAGCAGTTGAAATACTACGGATGTGTAATGGAAGAGAATTCCATTGTTTGGCTGCACAAAAAGAGAATGACCTTTCGCCAAATGTTTTAGTTCTTGTCTTAGGAACACAGAGAATGCGTGTATCTGCAGAAGAGTGTAGCTGACGACTTGATGAGTAGACCGACAAAAGTTCAGTAAGATAGAAAGGGCATGAGTCAGAAAAGAATATACTAACTAGGCTTGATAATTTGAAAAAAATAAGATTATTGACCAGATAATATGTAAGATTGTTGACAAGATAATATGAAACAACTAAGATTGTTGACCAGATAATATGAAACAACTAAGATCATTGACCAGATTATATGAAACAACTAAGATTATTGACCAGAAAATATGAAACAACTAAGATTGTTGACCAGATAATATGAAACAACTAAGATCATTGACCAGATTATATGAAACAACTAAGATTATTGACCAGATAATATGAAACAACTAAGATCATTGACCAGATTATATGAAACAACTAAGATT
>MUZC01000037.1:858149-875177 GCA_002072015.1 Radix auricularia | reverse complement strand
TTGACCAGATAATATGAAACAAATAAGATTTTTGACCTGATAATATGAAACAACTAAGATTGTTCACCAGATAATATGAAACAACTAAGATTGTTGACCAGATAATATGAAACAACTAAGATTATTGACCAGGTAATATGAAACAACTAAGATTATTGACCAGATAATAAGAAACAACTACGATTGTTGACCAGATAATATGAAACAACTAAGATTGTTGACCAGATTATACGAAACAACTAAGATTATTGACCAGATAATATGAAACAACTAAGATTATTGACCAGATAATATGAAACAACTAAGATTATTGACCAGATTATATGAAACAACTAAGATTGTTGACCAGATAATATGAAACAACTAAGATTATTGACCAGATAATAAAACAAAAACTACGATTGTTGATCAGATAATATGAAACAACTAAGATTATTGACCAGATTATATGAAACAACTAAGATTATTGACGAGATAATATGAAACTACTAAGATTGTTGACCAGATAATATGAAACAAATAAGATTATTGACCAGATAATATGAAACAACTAAGATTATTGACCAGATAATATGAAACAACTAAGATTATTGACCAGATAATATGAAACAACTAAGATAATTGACCAGATAATATGAAACAACTAAGATTATTGACTAGATAATATGAAACAACTAAGATTATTGACCAGATAATATGAAACAACTAAGATTGTTGACAAGATAATATGAAACAACTAAGATTGTTGACCAAATAATATGAAACAACTTAGATTGTTGACCAGATAATATAAAACAACTAAGATTGTTTACCTGATAATATTAAACTACTAAGACTGTTGACCAGATAATATGAAACATCTATGATTGTTGACCAGATAATATGTAAGATTGTTGACCAGATAATATGAAACACTTAAGATTATTGACCAGATAATATGAAACAATTAAGATTGTTGACCTAATAATATGAAACTAAGATTGTTGACCAGATAATATGAAACAATTAAGATTGTTGACCAGATAATATGAAACAACTAAGATTGTTGACCAGATAATATGTAAGATTGTTGACCAGATAAAATGAAACAACTAAGATTGTTGACCAGATAATATGAAACAACTAAGATTGTTGACCAGATAATATGAAACAACTAAGGTTGTTGACCAGATAATATGAAACAACTAAGGTTGTTGACCAGATAATATGTAAGATTGTTGACCAGATAATATGTAAGATTGTTGACCAGATAATATGAAACAACTAAGATTGTTGACCAAATACTATGAAACTAAGACTGTTGACCAAATCTAACTCAAGTCTCACCTCAATGCCTGGTAGGCTCTGTGTCCTTTGCTGCCTGGGTTTGTTCCTCCTGATGTAATCATCTTGTGTCATGGTGTCTAGCCTTGACCTTCTGTCACCCTTGCTAGCCATCAAAGGTTTATACTCTGACCTATCATTGACTGGATATGTGTCAGCTTCATACTTTCCTGGAGATTTTGTGGATTTGATCTTATCTTTTACATTACAGAAGCTACCACACATAAGATTATTGTGTCCTATTTTAATGTATAGTCTTGCATTTTTTAAATTTTTTTTTGGTTTCAAATGTTGATAGTTGGTTTTCTTGGTTAGTTCAAGCAATCCATTTTAAACCAGAATTCCAGAAGGGAATGTAGAGAAATGGAACAAAAATGTTGTTTTTATACCTTTGTCTGTTTGAGTGTGTTGTATTAGACTTTTGTTGTTTTGAGTGTTGTTCTAGACTTTATTTGTTTTTAGTGTTGTATTAGACTTCTGTTGTTTTGAGTGTTGTATAGACTTTTGTTGTTTCGAGTGTTGTATTAGACTTTTGTTGTTTTGAGTGTTGTATTAGACTTTTGTTGTTTTGCATATCCAAGTTAGAATGAATTGGCTTATGTATTACAACTTCCATTTTTTGTTCTAAATGCTACTTGTATAGTAAACAAGTTGACCCGCAGCGTAGCATATGCTGCAGACTTGCACATCATAGATAGGTTGATATGTTTCATACATCAATATTTGTCTATCAAGATCCATTAAAGTGTGAAGTTGATATGTTTCATACATCAATATTTGTCTATCAAGATCCATGAAAGTGTGAAGTTGATATGTTTCATACATCAATATTTCTCTATCAATATCCATGAAAGTGTGAAGTTGATATGTTTCATACATCAATATTTGTCTATCAATATCCATGAAAGTGCTAAGAGAAACCACTGACCTTCAGGATGAGGGGTGAAGAAACCTTGACCTCTGTATTTGCTGTTGGCTTCTTCTTCATCACAGAACATAAGATTGTTGTCTTTCCTGTCAGATGACATGGAGTTAGTGTCAGGACTTAATAAACCAAGATGTCAGCATTTACTTACTGTGTGTGCCAAGAAATAGCACAGTCCAGAGAACGGTCTGCATTGTCTGTTTTAGAGTATTACGACTGTTTTAATGGTCAGTTTGATGTCTGTCTTAATGATCAGTTTGATGTCTGTCTTAATGGTCAGTTTGATGTCTGTCTTAATGGTCAGTTTGATGTCTGTCTTAATGGTCAGTTTGATGCCTGTCTTAATGGTCAGTTTGATGTCTGTCTTAATGGTCAGTTTGATGTCTGTCTTAATGGTCAGTTTGATGTATGTCTTAATGGCCAGTTTGATGCCTGCCTGCATGGTCAGGTTGATATCTGTCTGCATGAAGGTCAAGTTTCTCTATAGCACTGTGGCCTCTCTTGACCTCTACTTTCAATGCATCATTTTCCCTGACAACCTTTTCTCTGCTGAAGTGATCAAACAACCTGTGTCTGTACAGCTGCCATATACACATCACATCAGGTCCATAAACATTTAAGACACTGTGGTGTATTCTGCCATATACACATCACATCAGGTCCATAAACATTTAAGATACTGTTGTGTATTACCTGCTCACAGCACTTTGAATTATTTCAATGCTGCTTCAATCAAACAAAAAAAACAACTTGATCAGCTTGAATCAACAGAAAGTTGAGCCCTATACCAAGCCTCAACATTTCAGTAACTTGTAGCCTCATGATATTTACTGATCTCAACAACATTACCAGACTCTGCCTTACTTTGTGAGGTCAATATACGATGGATTGTATTTTCATTATAACAAATCTAAACTTTTAAAACACATCTGATCTTTAGCTCCTAGTCTTTGAAAGTACATCTGATCTTAGGGCCCTAATCTTAAAAATTACATCTGATCTTTAGCCCCTAATCTTAGAAAGTATATCTGATCTTAGGGCCCTAATCTTAGAAAGTACATCTGATCTTTAGCCCCTAATCTTAGAAAGTACATCTGATCTTAGGGCCCTAATCTTAGAAAGTACATCTGATCTTTAGCCCCTAATCTTAGAAAGTACATCTGATCTTTAGCCCCTAATCTTAGAAAGTACATCTGATCTTTAGCCCCTAATCTTAGAAAGTAATCTGATATTTAGCCCCTAATCTTAGAAAGTAATCTGATCTTTAGCCCTTAATCTTAGAAAGTAATATGATCTTTAGCACCTAATTTTAGAAAGTACATCTGATTTTTAGCCCCTAATCTTAGATATTAAATTACATCTGATATTTAGCCCCTAATCTTAGAAAGCACATCCGATATTTAGCCCCTAATCTTTAAAAAATTCATCCCATCTTTAGCCCCTTGTCTAAGAAAGTACATCTGATCTTAGAGCCCTAATCTTAGAAAGTACATCTGATCTTTAGCCCCTAATCTTAGAAAGTACATCTGATCTTAGGGCCCTAATCTTAAAAGTACATCTGATCTTTAGCCCCTAATCTTAGAAAGTAATCTGATCTTTAGCCCCTAATCTTAGAAATTGAAGTACATCTGTTCTTTAGTCCCTAATCTTAGAAAGTAAATCTGATCTTTAGCCCCTAATCTTAGATATTAAAGTACATCTGATCTTTAGCCCTTAATCCAGGGCACGGTGGTCTAAGTGGTATCGCGCTGGACTGCGGAACCGTTGCAAGAACTCAAGTCACGCTTTGAGCCTTGATACTGGCAAGGCCCCCGGGGCATTGTGCTAGCCCCACAACCCCTTGCACGTTAGTGGTGGCTTAAAGAACTTGTGAACGCTACTTCGCTTGTCCTATAGTCCGCCATGGACTGTAAAAGGGGTTATTATTATAATCTAGATATTAAAATACATCTGATACCAAGCCCCTAATCCAAAGTTGGTTGTGTTGAGCTCATACCTTTGGCCCTCTCCAATTCTTTGAACACCATCAGATGGGGCAGCCAAGATGTTGGGATACAGTTCCTTGTAGCGTATCAAACGTGGATCAACTTTATCCGGGTCTTGCTTGCTATTGCCAATTTGGCTCTGAAAATTTAAATTTCACCCTAAAAAACAAGTTCATTCTATGAGAGCACTTTGTAACCTACTTTACGCTTATAAAACTAATAATTTAAACTCAAAAACCAAACTTGTAAGAATTAAAAATGTATCTATTGTTTCAAAGTGGTCCTTAGTTCCAGCCAATTATTGTCAATCTTAAAATGGCAAAGTATGGCAGTAATCTTACTTTGACTAACCCAATACATTTTAGAAAAATGAAATAAACAAAATAAACAAAACCTCTCCACCATGTATGAAATTGTCTGAACACAGTATGCATTAAGTCACTTACATCCGAATCTTGCTTAAAATGGGGTAACATGGCAGACCTATCTATAAAAACTAATGAAGCTAATCTTGTCACAATCCTAACTAAAAACATAAAACATGGGATTGTGTGGGGTCGAAATGAATGTATGTACAGTATTTACATAACCATCAGCATCTCCCATAGCTTTGTCTTTGTATCTGGCAGATTTGGGAACATCCAACATGACCAAACCTGGGGATTTAACAAAAAAAACTTTTACATTATGTTTTATCTTCAATTCTGTATTAATAAATAATATCTATTATAAATAGACTAAGTTTTGTATAATTAACTAACTCAAAAATAATTTTATGATATACATCAAAGTTAGGAGAAGAAATTAGATAAATTTACTTAGTATTTAATCTATGGATTAAACAGGCATTTATATAGACCAATAATTCTACCATCAAGTGTGTAATCCTCAACATTGTCTCCCTTTGCTGCCGAGCCTGTCAGTGGGCGAGATTTGCCAAAGTCACCATCATTGCGATTCATTGCATCAATTACCGCAATGTCATCATCCACAAGAACTGAGAATTTTGTTTAACATTAAATTCAATAATGTAATAACAATTCACAGAGGAGATTTAGCTTCATGTTTCAAAACTCTTATAAATTAATAATTTGTTTCATATGTTGAGAAATAATTTTCCCTATAACCATCAGAGTTTATCTAGTTTGCTGTTTGACCTGCGTCATGTTCAAATTATAATCACTTAAAAATGGAAGTGGAGCTGTCCATAAAATATGTCACATCAAATGGGGGCCGGGGATCTAAGAAATAAGTAATGTCTGACAGTTTGCGACACAGGAAGGTGGGGAAAGGATAGTTCATATCTTGGTGAGACATTACAATTTTTTAAAATGTTCATCACTCATTGAAAAACTGAAATTAAAAGTGAATTAAAAGTAACAGATTTTTCTGTTTGGTTTATTCTGAAAGAAAATCTCACTTTTATTTTTTTTTAAAGTGAAATGCAGTTTCATTTTTTCACTTGAATTTGCATCAAATTTTAGGGTGGAGAGCGTACTTTTTTTTTTTAATTTTAACTGGGGAAATGAAGGGGGTTAAAAACGTCTGAAACATGTATTGACATCACTTTTTAACTCCCAAGATTTCTATGATAACTTTTCTTAATTTAATAACATTTTAATTTCCAGTAACACTCAAAATTTTTAATTATTATTAATAATGAATTTAAATGATGTAATTCAAACATATCTACCACCATAAAGCAATGGGGAATATTTTGACCCATTACACATTATTATTCAATAGGTTACCATCTTTTATTTTACTAGACTTGATTATTTTACTATAAATTTTTTATCATTTTTAATCAGCCTTCAAATAGTCTTTTAGACAGTTGAAATTTGACAGGTAATTTTAATACCATTTAAAATCTCATTTTGTTAACTTAACTTTCAGTGTTCCTTTAACTCTTTCCATGCCAAAAGGTTTTCAATGTTTGTGCCAAACTAGTTTTTTTAAACACATAACTGTATCTTATACCAAAATAAATTGAATCTAATAGAGAATAATAATAGGTAGAAGAAAAAGCAATATTACAATAATAGTTTCTGTGTTTATTGTAATTTTTGGAGACCAATATTTTTGTAATTAAGTTTCTTTTTTTAAATCTGAGCTTACAAGACTAAATATTGTCTGCATAGCTGATATCCTGATCTGCTTTAATTATCAAAAAATATAACGTATTAATTTATTAAATGAATACACTTTACTGTTTACTATTCTCCTCTTTTCCCATCAAATGACATATTGGAAGGATAAAAATCTTTACTTAAATTGTACTCTAGTGCATCGTAATGTTTTCCAAATTTTGTACAACAAGAATTCATAATTTGAATAAAATGTTTTTGAGCTTGTAAACTAGATAGTCTCTGTTTTCTAGAAAATCCTGATGTGCTTGAATTTGGCATGGCCATTTCTTTGTTTACAAACCAAATAAACAAATGTTACTAATATTAGAAAAAATGAATGTGATGAAAAGTTGTTTTGAGCAAAAGGTAAGCTATAAAGAGAAAATCTCTTATTTGTTAACTTTTTAAAATCTAATAATAAGCGGCAGGTATCAAAATAAACAAATTGACTCAATTAGCTAATATTACAGCCATTGGCACCTACTTGACCAGTGATATTGCTATATATATGGGATTGGCATGGAAAAAGTTAATAATAAATTTAAGCATTCAGTCTCATAAAAACACAGGAGGGCAATCAGGTTAACATTATAAATTATTTGGTTTATTTTCAATATACAATATTTATTTTCCAGTCAATATTCTAAAAGGTGGGTACCTTTTCTTTTCTGAATACATAGATTTTAAATATACACATATTACCAGACGGACCCTTCATTAACTTTGCCATCATTTCTGTTCTAGGAAGTGGCATCTTGGTCAATGTCTGCTGTTTAAAGGGTTCAGCTACCAGCTCTGAGGCTTGGCTGCTACTAAAATGTGTCAAGGCTGCCTGACGTTCCCGATCTCTGACCCCTCGATCATCTACAACACAAGGAACAAAATTGTTTAGAAAACAAGCAAGGAAAATGAATTTAGCGATGTCCATGTCTTCTGTCCATAGAGTAATCAATGGTAGTAAAATTCAGTATATAGACATATTTTGGTCAAAATAGGACTCTACTTTATTATGCTTGGATGAAGACATGTGCCAATTAAATTAACAAATGATTTGAGAATACTGGTATTAACATTGTTAAAGCTCATATCAAAAAGTTAATTAGTGAAAGAAATTATTAAACACCTTTCAAAAATTTCACTTGCCACACAGGGCCATCTTGATCAAACATCAACGATTCATTAATATTCCAGTTTAACAAGTTTAATTTTGGCAGAAGTGAACTCTATCAAACATCTTGACAAAATTCTTCAGCTTACATTTGATCTAAGCTACTCAGACTACATCCAAACTATGACATTCATTAAATAGCTTAAACTTAAAGCCATTAGTTAGACTCACCTAGTTTCTGAAGGTTGGGCAACATGTGTATGAGATAGAGTCTGTAGTCTGGTTCATTCCTGGTCACTGGGTTGAGCCTCAGGTCAATCTCCTTTAGATTCTGATTGTGTTTGAGTCGTTTTAGTTCTTCAAGGCTGCTCACATTATTGTAGTAACTGACCTGGAGTTAAGAACTCTAACGTATCTACATTAAAACTTTTGAGAGACCTTGAGAAATTTACTAACTATGCATGCAAGAAAAAACTTATTAGGTTTTGATATTTCAAATTACATAGAAGAATTTGTATACATTTACTATTTGGTGAATATCAAGAAGGATACAGATTCAACTTCTCTAATAGTTCTAAATGTTCCAAACCCTGAAAATACAAGAAAAAAAGTAAATTAAATTAACAGTAAACAAATAAATTGACTCCAAAAAGTCAACTCTTGAAAATATCAAGAATAAAAAAATTAGAAAAAATCATACAATCGTCTCAACTTTTTATCAGATAATACACAATATTTATTGTATTAATTATTGAATTAACCATCTATATACATTGTATTCTTTTAACTCTTAAAGTCGCAAAGCGTCGTAATGCGTCTCTTCCCGCTATCCCTAAAGCGTCGTAATGCGTCCCTAGATACAAATCTCGTTAGAAATGAGATCTCGGAAAGTAAAAACTCTTCAATGCTTGAAAAACAATGCATTCGACTTCCGGCAATGGCGGCCGTTGCCGGCACTAGTGTTATCGCTCGATTCGCGATGTTTTTTGGTAGTTTTAACGGGTTTTTTTTCGAAGATACGTTTTCGTTATACTTCATTACTAAAATAATAGTACTAAACTACAGGTAAATATTGTTTCAAACTCAGTACGGTCTTTTGGATGCGTAAAATAACCATTCTTAGCCTTAAAAATGAAGTCAGTATGACAATAATATTATAAATGGATTTTACGCAAATTTTTTAATTTCATAACCGGTTGATCGTAATACGGGAAATCCTTACGGGGCTGAGGCGGAAGTTTTCCAAAAACCTTATAGCACTTTAAGAGTTAAATGTGAAATATTTTCTATTAACATCAAAGATTTCATCAAGCATTTTGCAATAATCTTTGTTTATGTCAGTTATGAATTCTCCAAATTCCTATATGGAATTATTCTTTCTAATGCTTATCTAAAGTGCAAGAATTAAATATAGTTATTATAAATAGTTGCATAATCAACAGTCAGTCAGCTGCAGACATGGGCAATTCCAAAGCCATGTACGAAAATATCAAAAAGCAACTGGCCCTTTGATGTCCAAAGTTGCCTCCCTAAAGTCCAAAAGTGGAGAAATTATCCAAGACAAGGCGGTGCAGCTTAAAACGGTGGGTTGAGCATTTATCTAAAAGTGGAGAAATTATCCAAGACAAGGCGGTGCAGCTTAAAACGGTGGGTTGAGCATTTATCTGTAACTGTATGCAACAGTTACCACAGTCTCCAGCACTGCTCTAGATGACTGCTATGCCACCTATGGAAGAACTTGATGTTGTGCCCATACAGGAAGAGCTGAGCAAAAGAATCGAAAGCCTAGTTTGTGGAAAAGCCCCAGGGAATGATGGCATGCCACCAGAAGCTCTCGAGAGTGGCAAGACAGATTTACTACAACAGAGAGCAGCAGATGCCCTATACATTGCCTTTGTGGATCTTATTAAAGCCTTTGATTTAGTCAGTTGCAATGGGCTATTCCAAATCCTGGAAAAAATTGTCTGCCCCCAGACCTACTCACCATCATCAGACAGTTCCATGAAAATATGCAGGGCACAGTGCAGTTTGATGGAGCTACATCAGAAGCCTTTCCAGTCAGCAGCAGAGTTAAACAAGGTTGTGTGTTTGCACAAACACTGATTGCAATATTCTTCTCTGTACTGCTTCAATATGCAAGGATAGCAGTGATGGAATCTGGTTACACACCAGAGCTGATGGAGGACTTTTCAAAACTGCCCGCCTCAGAGCCAAAATTCTAATCTCCTAATTCATGAGTTACTTTTTGCGGATGATGCAGCACTGACAGAATATACAGAATCTGGTTTGCAACAACTTGAGTCAAGCTTCTCCAATGCCTGAAAAGAATTCGGTCTGCAAATCAGCTTGTAAATGACAAGCATCATGGCCCAAAACACACGTTCTACTCCTACCATCAATATCGACATTCAATTAAAACTTGGCGGTTGTGGACAGCTTCACCTACTTGGGGTCAAAAGTCTCCAATACACTGTCCATCGAGGACAAAATAAACATTAGAATTGCAAGGCAGCTGCCACAGTGGCTAAACTAAATAATCGGGTCTGGCAAAACACCAAGCTAATGGAGAAAAATAAACTGTGTGTCTATCTAGCCTGAGATATCAGTACACTGCTACACAGGAGTGAGACATGGACCACTAATACATCCCATGAGCGCAAACTTAATAGCTTCCACTTGAGGTGCCTCCATCGCATCCTTTGCATTAAATGGCAGGATAAAGTGCCTAATAGTGAGGTCCTGATGTGTGCCAATACCTAAAGCATGTTCTCAATCCTTAGTGAAAGATGACTGAGATGGCTAGGACATGTAAAAAGAATGAGCCCTGGCCGCATCCCCTAGGACCTCCTATATGGAGAACTGGCGTTGGGAAAAAGGAATACGGGTCACCCATATGGGACATGAAAGCAGCCAGAATACACACAAGCAACTGGGAGTGTAAGGCAGAAGACCGATTAACGTAGCGCACAGTTGTAAAAGAGGGAGTCTTAGTAGCCGAGGAGTGAAGTATGGAGGAGGCTACAGACAGAAGAGCTAGGAGAAAGGCCAAAACATTGAGAAGCACAAAGCTGTGGTTAATACTGTCACTTAAGGATAGGACAGCACAGCCAATTGAGGAAATGTAACCCAGACGGAAGGATGTCAAATCAACAAAAAATCAAGTACACTTAAGGGGAGGTGCTGGTCAAAATTCTAAAATTTGTATATAACGTTCTGAGTGATTTTAAATAAAATATTCTTATAGGGTATAACAATAGATATAAATTACACTAATTTTTTTTTCAAAAAACTTTTTGGTTTCCATGGAAACTGAAATAAACATCTGCCATTTTGTTTTTTATGGTAAATTTCAAAACGCTAAGGCTTTTTTAAATTAATAGTTATTGCTTTCAAATTTAAAATATAGATAATTTATCATGTTATAAAACTTTGAATAACGGGACTTTTCTATAGATGCTCTAGTTTAGAAAATAAAAATTCACAAAAATTGTATCCATTTTTTAGGTCAAAATTATGGGTTATGGGATATATTTTTATCTGTATTTTCCTTTGTAAGGCAGTTATCAAAAAGTTAGGTTATTCAAATCTTAATTTGTGTCTAAAGATCACATAGAAAAAATATGGAGTAATTTGCTCAATTAATTAAAAAGTTATAAGGGTTTAAGTGATCAAAAACATCGAAAGCGAGAAAACTGAAAAAACGACAAAATTTCTAGAAATTATTAAATTAAAATTTTATTTTGTATAATTACTGTAAATAAAATGATTGAGTAGCTTAAGCTCGATCTTACACATTACTTTCTAGCTCCTCTAATCTTTTCCTTAGTGTCCCTTCAAAGTATTTTACTTTTACTCTCCGCCTGTAATTTTCGCTGCTTCGTGCAGTTATTTCATTTTTAGTTCAAAATTACTTTATAGTCTCAATCCCAAAGCTGAATTTTCATTGCAGACATAAATGTAGATCTTAAGTTATTTTTTAACACTTGGAATACTAAGATTTATACACTTTGACTTCAATAAAATTGAATTGAATTCACAATAAATACTTTCAAATTGAAAGTGCTTGGGCTTGGGCCTGTGTTGGAGAGAAATAAACTTCTTTTTTTGTCAGGGTTATCTTTTATGTACTATCTACAGATGTATCCTAGCAAGAGCACGGGTTAAAGTTAAATAGCAATCTAGGTCTAGTTTTATTTATTGATTATTAATTCTGTCCAATGCATATCTTGTCTTAGTCTTATTATCTCTAGTAAATACTAATACTATTACTATTATTGCTATTACTAGTTCTAGTGACAAAAATACGCTAGCTCATAGAATATTTTAAAAATTATTTGGGTAAAATTAAGCACAGTAGACAGTAGCTATTAATTTTGCTTTTATTACATGAACGTTATATGTTCTTATTATTACTATTGAAATGGACGCTAAGAGTACTAAGACGCTTTAGACTTATATTATTATAAGTTTTAGTTAGTTTGAGTTTGAGACCGAGTCCGAGTGATGAGAATACAAGACCCACCTTCATATTTACGTATTTCACGCTAAAGTGATCGATTAGAAAGTAGTTTTAGTGTTAATATAATAGCATTGTGCTATAGCACAAAACTCTGAATTTTATTATATGAAAATAGTTTATCTGAACATTTTTTCTTGTTTACTTAGAAACGGAAGTAGTCAAAAGTAATTTCCACAGCAATAACCAATCAAAATCCTTGGTTTATTGAAAGGTCAAGGGTTATGCATACGAAATGCGGAAACCCCATAAGTAGGTCAAGAAAGTGTCATTTTTTGAACGCGAATCAACAAATCCAAGATTGGGTAAATTTTGATTGGTCGGGAATTTATATTCATCTAAATCTAGAGAAATCCAGCTTTCCACTGATACCACCTTCGATGGGGTTGGATGATTTCAAGTACTTGAATGGAGACCGTAAAAATACTGTATTTAGTATCAAAATACGACTTTACACCCCCTTATAGGGTTAATAAAATAATATTTTAATATATGTTCTAATATAATATCACAAATTTTTTAATATGATTTATATTAAAAAATGGCTTTAGAAACCAAATAAATCGAAAACTAGAAATCCTTAAAAATGTAATTTTTTGCCAAATTTTGACCCGCACCTCCCCTTAAAATACATAAATATAAAAACTAAACTTTGAAAATGTTGTGTCAAAAATTGTAATGTAAACATTCTGTCTTAAAATTTTAAGTAGATAAGTACACTGACATCACATTTTTTCCCTTTCCAAGTCAATGATCAAATTCTTTTATAAGTTTTTTCTATTCGATATCATTGAATTATGTACACATAATACCCCATAATTTCATCAGTTTTTGGAATGAATATCCTAGATGGTAAAAAATAAAATGTCACCAATTTTTGTACTCAAACCATCATCTTAGTTCAGAATTTAGTATAGTATAAGTATAATGTTATTATTATAGTAAAAATCCATGTGTCATTTAAATTATTTAATTATTTAAGATTAGGCTGCATGCCAGTAAAAAATTTAAGTGAGGTGTATTTATCTTGCACGCCAGACTTCAGACACCCCTTGCTACTCCTGGGGTAACTAATATATCTTGACCAGAGTAAAATAGAAAACCTTTGTTCAAATAAAATATGTCACATAACCATTTTTAGCTGTAAAATCTGCAGCGTGAAATAAAAATGTGTTAAAATAGTCAAAATGCATTTCATAGATGATGATAACTGACACAATAGAATGTTTGTTATAAATATTCACAACCTGCAATGATTCCAAAGCATTTCTTGAGAAATCCACAGACTTGAGACGAGAGAATTTTCTCAATGATGTTCCAATGGAGACAATCTTTTCGTGAAATGTTCCTGGTAGTGACAATGACTTTATATCTTCTGTAAGTGAATAAGATGGTTTATTATGAGACTAAAGTTTATTTGTTGAACTTAATAGTCAATAATATTTTGCCATAATATTTTGAATTATTGTGATTTGGCAATTTGAGTCTGAGTGACTTGTCTTACTCTTAAGACTCTTACTCTTAACTTGAGTAATGAGTTCAAGTTAATGAGTGAGAGAGTCGTTTTAAAAATTTCTGGTATATTGTTAATAATGCTTTTAAAAATAAATTATATAGAATAAAATTATATAATTAGCTTAAGTAATTTTTAAAGCTTTACCCTTGAGTAATAAATTATCTATACACTTTTTACCTAAGTTTTCATGTGTTAAATTTACACGACTGCGGATAAGATTTTCCGTCAGTGTGAGCGCCATTTTGTTGCCTGCCAACAACCCAAGCGCTTTTCGCTGACGGTGTAAGGAATGTAAAACATTCCAATTTATAACTTCTTTTTACAAAGTAGGCTTTTATTTTAACAATTATTGTTTTAAAAGAAAAAATATTTTTTACGAAAAATAAAATTAATTGAATAAATTATGAGAATTAATTCTCAATTAGCTCATTTACAACGATTTTCCTCTAATAAAAATAAAAACTTATGAAGACTTACTTTCACTTAAATTTTAATATTTCTAAATTAATTAAATCTGAAAGGTAATGGCAATAATGAAATTTTCTGTGTATGACTAAGTGGTTTTTCATAATATAGCATATTTAATTATTCGAAAGCGATAAAAATGGTGTGATTGCGTATCGGGAGAATACCACTAAATACCAGTGGCGTCATTATCTTATATGTTACAGACGCTCCTTCTGTACAGAAGATTATTGCGGGGATGTGGTGAGGCAGGCCGCCCCGGGTGACACCATCAGGGGTGGCCTGCCTGCAAGCGGCCAAAATAAAGGTTCGCCACCACAAAATTCAACCATAACCCACTTATTTATAGCAAAGTGCCAACATTCCAATGAAACCCGAAAATGGGCGTTAGGCTTAGCTGGTGGGATTATAAGGAATATTATTTTAGTAGCGTGCCGACTAATTAGGCTCTGCCTTATTTGTTAATATTATTAATATTAATATTATGTCTGATAATACGAGTCTTCTGCATGGCATTTTTTTTTTTAATTTATCAAAAGTTGTTACACTAGCTACAAATTAATTTTTGCATACACACAAATTCATGTGAGTCCCCTCTCCATTCTCTGACTCTATTAAAGCGAACCCTAACTATAGTGGATGGTCACTTAGATCAATGAGGAGAGCGAAAGAGGGTCATAGAATTGCAAGCGAGTTCAGTTAACCCACCAACTGTGTATAGAACCATTCTGTTATAGTGAGGCTTTCATTTATTATTATTATTATTATTATTTTGGGTGCCATCAGAAATAGTAAAAAAATATTTAAAAATTAAAAAAGTATACAAATATTGTTACAAACCCCAAATAACTATATTTTTTAGAAAGGGAAATGGATGGAGATTACGTTAGCNTAATAATAATAAAATAAAAGAATAGAATTTTAAAAATTAATTAATTAATTTTAAAAATATGTGAACTTGACCTTGGAATGCTCAAGATTCTAATTTCAAGTACCCCTAACATACTTTTGTCGTTAAGATCACATGAAAATAACCATAAAATATGATAGATAATTCATTTATCTTTCAGAAAATGCATAGTTTTATCAAGTTTTGAGTACAAATAAATTTTAAAAAATATTTGAAAATGAAAAAAGGTCAACAATATTTATTCCAAAGAAAAACAAACAAAGGGGGACAAATTATACATACCAAAATAAATCATACAGAAAAAAATACATCGTGCAAAAGAAGAAACCAGATCATAATAAGTAAAAAGAAAACATGAGGTAACAAATATTATAAACATTATTGTTCAAGTCAGTCTACGTTTTTGATCGCCTTGATTGGTGATGTGCACAAGTTGTGGCTTACATTTTTCAAGGCAGCCGAACTTACATGCCGGGCACCAACGTTGTGAGCGTTTGCGGCATGTACTTGTTGTCTTATCAGACACACAGACACAGCACACACAACAATCCATTTCTGTTTTGCCTTCAAGGCGGGTGAGTCCATGCTCTACAAGTTGTTTGGGAATAATAGGCATTTGTTCTTCTGCCACTGGAAGTTCATCACCACACAACGACTCCACAATTCTAATTAAATAATTTTCTCTGCTGATGGACACGCCATTAGATAGACAGTATAATATACATGAATTCAGCGAAGCTATGTCAATCAGATTATGGAATATTTTCTTCCAGTATCTTCTTGTAGACCGCTCAGCAGCATAGTGATAAATTTTCTTGTCACTGATGTTTACCCCTCCCCTGAAATTATTGTAATCATAGATGGCAGAGGGTTTGTTCTTCTCCTTGCCTCAAACCATCCTCATTTCTAAACCAGCAACATGGGCAGTAGAGTAGAAATTAGAAGTACATGTTTTTTCTGAGACTAGAACAATAAACTTTTCTTTAAAAAAACGCCCCTCGCCAATGTCCAACTTCTTCAAAATTGTTTTGGGCATTCCTTTAGAATTAGCCCTGACAGTACCTGTCAAAAGAGTATTGTTTTCAAAGAGATATTCTCCTAATTTTGGCTTGGTGTAAAAATTGTCAGTGAAAAGATGATACCCCTTATTGAGTAAGTTGCTCTCAGAGGCGTCACTAGGGTTGGTGTCACCCGGGGCGGTAGCTCATGGTGTCACCCCCTCATGACTTAACCCATAGAACACCTCGGGATTTTCCAGTGCAAAATAACGGGAATATAGACAATTTTACCTTTTGGTGTCAACCCCCCTGTTGGTGTCACCCGGGGCGGCCCGCCCCACCACACCCCCTAGCGACGTCACTGGTCAGGCTACGCCACTGTCTACAAGTTAAACCATGATAACGATTTCGCCTAAAGTCTTCACGATAGTCTAACAGTCTAACAGCTCATCACGCTTTTATGCTCGAGGCACATTTAACAAATGTCATGGGATGTTTTTCAATGTTTCTTTGTCGTTATGTTCTCTCTCTGACCCAACAGGCCCCCGGAGACCTTTTAATTTCCAAAATGATACTATTAACTATTTTTTTCATATAGCTTACCACAAAACTGTGTGTAGTTGGCCCCCCAAGCTGCTGTTCTAGAATTTAATGTCGCCCTCCGACAGAAAAGTTTGGAGATCCCTGCTCTAATGTATGTTCTAGTGGCGGGGCGGGGCTAGGGTTGGTGATATGACTTACTTTAATGCTCTAATGCAGAGGCGTCACTACGGTTGGTGTCTTCCTTGGCGGTAGCTCATGGTGTGACCCCCTGACGATTTAACCCATAGAAGTCCTCCAAATTTTCCAGGGCACAGTAACGGGAATATGCAGAATTTTACATTCTGGTGTCACCCGGGGCGGCCCACCCCCACCGTAACCCCCTAGTGACGCCACTGGTTGCTCTGGGTCATCAGTTTTTGAACAACGCCGAAAGCCTGCCCTTTATCATGTCGGACGTTGAATTCTTTTCCGCTATACAGCTCAACATGGAAACCATATTCATTGATAGAAGGTCAAAGGATAAAGTACTTAATAATACACAAAGCGGTGAAATTTTAACTTGAGAAAATATGCTTAAACAATCTGATACAAAAAGATTATAATTATATAT
>MUZC01000037.1:835038-853223 GCA_002072015.1 Radix auricularia | reverse complement strand
TTGCGCTACAAGTGGTTTGATAACACAAAAATATCAACCAGCTTTTGTACAAATAGCATCAGAAAAAACAAAAGAATATTTGTTATTAAAACAGATAGTCCCACAGCTTCTGCTCTGACTTCCGACACTTCCTCTATGTTATGTTGATTTCCCTGAATTTATATCTTCTAGAGTGGCTAGAATAGCAGAGAATGATTCAACAACTGCATCGACTGCATGCTTATGGCTTGACCATCTTGTATCAGAAAGTCATTTCTGAGTTTTTACTGTTAATTTACATTGGCATTTATGGTCTTTTTAAAGAGTATGTAGACGTGGTAAACTAGACGTAAAGAATGCATACAACATTTCAGCTGAGCCAAAAAAAAACAAAAAACAACTGTACATTACTGTGTACAGAAATTGCTTCGATAGTGACCAAATTCAAAACATGGGGACAACATTGGGTGAAAGTTTTAAGTCCACTCTTAATTCCAGACATCACAGATGCGCCATCGTATGCCTTTCCTCCACAGATTGTGATGTCAATGTTTCGCTTTTGTAATGTGTAGTTCCGTTAGAATCTTCTAAGCAAATGCAGGTTTGAAGCATTTCTGTTTACCAAGTATACAAGCTTATAAATCTTTCCTCAAAATTTCTTAATTTTAAAACTGAACGTAAAGTGACATCTGATCAATTTTAGATATATTAATGGTTGAATCAATAATTAAAGAATAGAAATGTGAAGACTTAACTTTATTATCAATTGCTGCTGATAATTCAGGTGCAAATGATTGAATTAAATGAATTTGCACATCATTACATAAATAAATTTCATTTTTCTTTTTAAATTTTAGATGACTGTTTAAAGTGGAATCATAGTTGGCTAATAAACTTAACATTTAACGAAAATTTCCAGTATTTCTACAGCTACCAGCAATAAAGCAAGATTGTTCTCTGTGTCCTCTGTTTTGCTAAAACAATGTCACGCCTAATATTCGTTTCAATGCTTCTCTATTCTTTTCCACTTAGCGACGCTCCTGACTGACCAAACCAGATATTGCAGTTTTGAAATACGATATTTAGCAAACCAATATTGTCGTATTGCAGTTTAGTGATTGATTAAAAGTTTCGTGTTTAACAATCTTTTTTTCTGCTCTAGTTACACTTTTTTAGTGTTCATTAAGGGCGTCTTAAGGCCACTTAAGGGGGGCGCCATTTTAGACCGAACAGGTGCACGGTGGGGGCGACCCGCCCCCCCCCCTGCACTAGAGCTAAATCAGCCACTGAGTAGGCCTACGTGAAATGTGTTAAACAAGTAGACCAGGAAAACTCAAAACACTATCAGCATTCAAAACTGTAAACAAAAATTTTTTAAAAAATATATAATTTAAACAATACAGAAAAGCACGACTACATATAAATTATGTATAATCGGAGGACGCAATAAGCTTCTGCATAGGAGGAGTGACAGTGACGTATAAGGTAAAATAATCATGCATAAGTTGCAAATAACTTTGAGTTACTTTTACATCTATTGCCGATACTCCCTCAATACAAATGATTATTGTGTCCTACGTTCATTTATCAACTACCAGCATACTTTGATTTTGAAAATAATTGTGTCAAGAAATGTTTCTCATTTTAATTGTCAGTTTTATGTGATTTGGTGGGGGGGGGGGGGAGACGATTGTTTTGTTGTTTTTTTTCAAAGCCCTATTGCCTCTATCAAACTTTGTCAATTTTTTCCAGCGATTTATTAGGCTGCGTGACGTTTGAATGGTGTTTATTCATTTAAAAAATATTCCTTTTTTCAAGTAAAACCTTTCATATACTCCGCTCATCTTCTATAGCTATTAGCAGTTGCCTACTGGAGGTTTTTTTTTGTTTTTTTTCCCTTCATTTGTAAATATATTTTATTTATTTTTACTTTTTACGCATGTAACTGAAGGGCGCATCCATAAGAAGAATGGATGGAACAATCTTCGCGGTCTGGTATTTGAGGTTTGTAGTCTTGGTTTTATTGGAGTATTCGTTTGTCACAGGTTGTGGTTTGGGAAGTCTTGGGTTACGGTGAGGTTTGACTTGGGTTACGGTGAGGTTTGACTTGGGTTGCGATGAGCTTACTCTCTTGTCTTTGCCTTTCAGGGCTTGAATCTGCTTTTTTAAAGCAGAATATTCCTTCTCACGTGATTTGGTTTTTTCTGACTCGGTACTTTCTTGTGCTTTATTCCTTCTCACTGGCTTTGGTTTTGAATGTCTAGGGAAATTTATGAAGATTCTCTTTCTCGCGGTTATTTGGTGATGTGTCGCCTGGAAAGGTGTGGATATCGTCGGAGCTTCTCAGTAGCTTAGAACGCAGCTCTGGAAGATGATCTCGACGACGATGCTTAACACTGTTGCTATGATGATCCAGTCGCTCTTCGGTTCTAGGCTTCCTTTGACTGGCGGAGGCACGTAGAGCGATTTAAACGGGATCGCAACGGTTAGCGCGCGGGCAGGGGGTAATTGGCCTTCCCCAGCCCCAGACCGGACGTCCACAGCACTTTCCTTCTTGGTGACACTTATGCTTGTCAGTCTCTTGTACATGTGAGATTTCGTTCCCTCGAAGTTAGGCGGGGGCCAGTCCGGGAACCCGCCGAGTATTTCGACGAGGCTGACGTTTGGGTATGAGTCAACGGAGCTCGTGATACTTCCGTCACATGACGCCACGATTGATTCCGTTTCATGACTTGAGAGACATTCTCTTGACTCTGGGTATAGATCTTGACTTCTTAGAGAATCGCCGGGTTGAGGGTATCCTCTATACAGGAGCGGCGTTTGAGGGTGGCAACTGGGGCGACTGCCCCAGGCCCCGCGCTTAGGTAGGCCCCGCGTTTCGGTCCTGAACATGTCTCGTCCTGGTTAATAGCCTATACATGTAGAACCAATATGTCTGCCAATAAATTGCATTTTAAATCACGTCGTAACCGGCACGTCATTTTTCGATAAGAATAAACCGTTGTTTATAGACCAGAGAAAATAATGAACTTGTAATAATTTAATAAAAAGGTGACACGCGGTATTAAAATTACACAATAATCAAGATATTTCATATTTTTAAATACCATAGCATACTGGTGCTTAGCGATCTTTACTAGTACTCTGGCCCCGCGGGGTCATTGCTGGCACTAGGCCCCGTGGGGTCATTGCTGGCACTAGGCCCCGTGCTGACCTAACGCCGCCGCTGCTTCTATAGATTACTTCTTGGAAGGGGCTCGCGTCCTTTCTCTTCCGGCACATACGTGGAAAACAGCACGTGAAAGCCCTTTTAATTTTCTTCTTCGTTCTCTTCAGAAAGTTGGAGGTTGAAGAGAACACCGTCGGAGCGGTGCTGGTGCGCAACGAGATTTGCTCTTCCCGCCCATAGATCATGTTCGAACTTGTCGACATCTTGATTGTGCGACGTGCGATCGTGCGCACCTCAGCGCAACCAACGTTTTCAAGCTGTAGATACCCTCTAGGCGGACGTCAGAGAGATCCAAGTGGAGGATCGGAATAAATGACGTCATCATTGTCCTCAGTTTTCCGGAAATTATCGTTGCGAGTACATTTTTTTTTTAATGACACCTGGCTCTCTGAAGATCCTTTTATACAAATTTTATTTAACAATACTTGTGTATATAGAAATTTGCTTTTAAAAAAATAACTATATAAATAACGATGCTTTTCTCATCACAATAATACTGAAATTGTGAAAGCTGGAAATTAATATTCCTCACAAAATGTGTTAATTTTTAAAGAAAAAAATGAAGATCTAGATCTAAAAGTCTATTTTGTTCTAAATTTCAAATACAATGATTAAATGGCGTTTTATTTTATTATTGACGAATTTGAGTATTAATACATTATTTTTTAGAAAGTATTTGAAATTTTGACATGGCATGTATTATATATAACTTTCAGTATTTTTATTTTTAAAGTTAACTTATTTCTAGATTTAAATGTCGTTTAGGTTTAGGAAGTTAAGCTTTTTTTTAAATAAAAAAAATCAAATTAAGTCTTAAGTTTTTAATTTATGACTGTGAATTATGGTGCTAAGATTTGTGGATCAGTTGGTGCGCAGTGTGCATTATATTCAACAATACAAAAACTTACTAAAAATTTAGTATGGAAACAGATTTGAAAGTTTAAATTAGACCGCAGAAAGACTACATAGTCTCTTGACATAAAAGTATCCATTTTTAAAAATGAACCTAGCTTCTAACTCTATATAAATTCTCTGTCCACTAAAGGTTTTTTTTATTTTAAAAACTAGTCTCACTTTACCACCATTGACACCTGGCCTAAGCTGGTCATTTATTATTAAGTACTTGGTGATATCGATGCTTCGGTCAGCCAGAGACTCCTGGCCAAGCACTGGGCTAAGAAAAAGTTCATATTTTAAATATCGCTACTCGATTAGACAATAGTTAGGCGGCTGTGTAATGCGTGGAACCCTTATAGCCGTGGCCTGTGACCGCTACATCACTTGCCAACAGATCATCTGTCATGGTCTGTGGACGCAATAATCTTCAGCATAGAAGGAGCGTCTGTATATCTAAGATAAGATAAGACTTCAGTCACGTTCCGTCTGTAAATGTTTGTCGCGTGGTGAATATTATTTTGATTATAATCAATACTTTTAGTTCTGTCTCTTATATAAGGGATTTATAGTTTTTACGGGTTGTTTTTTATTTATATTTGTTTTTCCGCGGACTAGACCACGACAGACATACAGAACGACAAGACGGTGAAGTTTATATAAGCGATTTAATAATGTATCAGCTGGGGGTTCAACCCTGGAACTCACCCGCGTAAGCTGGACGTGTTAACCATTGCACTACAAAGTACATATAAAGAACAATGCAATTGACATGCCCCCACCTACCCACTTGTCTCCTCTTAAACCCACTTAGCATGCTAACCAATAAACTATGATCAGACAAACCCAATCGTCATGCTTATTAGCACATACTCGCTTTGGTGAATTTTATACACAAAAGTTAACCCGCGGCGTAGCATACGCCGCAGACTTGCTCATCATAGATGGGGGATGAGAGAATGAAACAAACAGCAGCACGTAGTAATGGGGGAAAAAGCGAGTAAACGTGGAGACATGTGCTCAGCGGTTGTTACCTGCCCCCCCCCTTTACTACTATCCCTTGCCAACCATAAACTGTGATTTTCCGACTCTAGGTTTAGTCATGTTTGCAAGAAATGGGGTTAAGAAAAGGCAGAAAAAATAATCATATTTTTTGTGGGAATTGAACCCAGGACTTTCCGCGTGCAAGGTGGACGTGATAACCACTACACTAGGTATCATATGATATTCCGTGAAGGAACAACGCAAAAGAACGCAAGAAGCATTGCCCCCCCCCCCCATTTTTGTTCTTTTTACCCCCTCCGCTTGCCCACTGTGATCTTGGAGGTCATTCTTCATGGTCATTTGCACATGATCGATTACGTGAATTATATTCAAAGAAGATATTGATAGTGAGAAATGAATTAGGCCTCAAAGAAAAAAAAAAAAAAAAAAAGATGCTAGCTAGTGTTATGGTTCATCACGCTTAACACCACCTCTGCATCTCGTCCACTGTCAACATTTGAGCACACACAACCACTCGTCTACCCTCCCGTTGTCCAGGGGGATCCTGGTTCTCTCTTTACCACGGGGGGGGGGGGGCTAATTCCTCGTTAATTAGATTCAAAAATGAAAAGCTTTACAGTAAAGTTTAATAAAATATAATCGAGCATAGATAATTTTTAAAAAATTCAAATAAATTATTAAACTATTTTATATACGTGAACGTTTTTAATGTCAGAACTTCAGAATCCCTTAAGCTACACGAAAAAATGGTTGTACTTACATGGTTTATTCTGTCAAAACATTATTTTAATTTTAAAGTGTTTTGATTTGAAGCATCAATAAAAAATAATGAACACAATTGCTTGTTTAATGAAATTAAAAATTTGCACGCATATATCAAAACGTAGCCGCCCATGAACAAGTGCTCAAAATTTCCAAAGTTTTTTGAAATTGGAAAGGATCAGAAATCGGATAAAAAAGAATTGACAAAGAACAACAATAAGTTGTAAAAGAAAAAAAATCATGTTAAGCCTGGTCCCTTTTGGAACTCAGGGCGTGTTAGCGCATTTTCGTATTATGTATCAGTACTTATGTTAGATATCAGCATTATGTAGTTATCAGTAATTGTGTTTAGATTTTAGACATATTTTTATGAATTTTCTTGTGTAATGAATATACCTGACATTTTTTTTATTTAAAAGTCATTTCTTTACATTTTAAAAAAAATTATTTTCTCTTTAATCTAACTACAAGTCACCACAAATGATGACGTAAAACTCTCTAAACTTTTACACACATTCTAATGACGTCAACAAAAAAAACAAACAAAAAAACAAACTAATTCTTTTGCACGCCTTCGCACCACTCTTGAATGCTTGAAATACTATGTATTCGACTTCCGGCAATGGCGGCCGTTCCCTGCGCTAGTGTTACCTCTCGATTCGAAATATTTTTTGGTAGTTTTAACGGGGTTTTTTAACGGATCGAGTAACTGAGTGTTGATGCACAAATGGCAGGTCAGGACATACAAAATACATATATACCTCATGGGTCTAGGACTTATGGATGCTGAGATCAAAGGTGATGACAGACGGACGGACGGACGGACAAAACGGGTGCAATAGCGCATTCGACTTCTCGAAAATGCGCTAAAAAAGACAAAGTGGCAGGTCGTTTTTGTTGAATATTTTACATAATTAAATCCTGGCAAAAAATATTTTTTTTCGGTCACAGAGAGGATAATACTGTTGCAAATAAAGGCAATATTACGAAACAATGTATTTGCTTGCCAAGTATGTGTGATCGAGCACTCCCAGAACATCTTACGAAAAAAGCTTTCAAAAATGTGTCATCTAAATTTCAAACTGAGCTCATAGCAATTTTAAGAGATATAGATCGCGAAAGAGCATCTTTCTTCAAAGACAAGATACCTAATATTGTTAGATTGTATTCGATAGCTCTTCATTCACTTCATATATTTCCCATAATCACCAAACAAGTCCAGATGTTGGATATGTAATGATTGATAATAAATAAGTAGACATTGTAGAATCATTTAAATATTTCATTGAAGTAAAAGTGAATCTGCTTACGACATTTCTGAAATTATTTTAATAAATGATGATATTAAAATAAAGGGCTGCAAGGATCATCATGTGTTACGTGTTAATACTTCTTTATGGCTGGAAAGTCTACAGGTGTTTGAGAAAGACGAAATAACATAAAATCTCACCATCAAATCTTGCTCAAACAGTTCATTAAATATATTTTGTTTATATAATAATAATAATAATCTAACTGAAACGAATTATCTTTTTAGTACTCTAAAACGTTGTTACGCATTCTTGCCCACACACCCATTGGAATACATTATTACTTTACAAGCAGGGCTTCAGGATAGAAAATAGTGAATATACCATAGAGCCATTTTTTAAAGATTATCTTATCTTATCTTAAGATATACAGACGCTCCTTCTATGCAGAAGATAATTGCGTCCACAGACCATGAGAGATGATCTGTTGGCAAGTGATGCAGCGGTCACAGGCCACAGCTATAGGGGTTCCACGCATTACCCCAGCCGCCTAACTATTGTCTAGTTAGGTACCCATTCGGAGCTGGGTGACTCGGGGACTCCTCAGGCCGCGAGAACAAATCCTGTGGATTCGAACCCGTGACCATCGGTATGACAGTCGAGAGCGCTACCTCTCGACCACCACGTCCCAAAGATTATTTTGAAAGCTATAGAAAAACTGACAGAAGCAGGAAAAAAAAGCTCATCGACTAACAAACGCATGAACTTTGATAGTAACAATGAAATTAATTTTATTTCGAAGCTTTTTCAAAGATACCCGAAATTATTTATAGATGTATAGTGCTCGAAAAAATGCTAAGCAGCAGATGCTCACAGAGAAATGCTTTGACATTTGATGAAATTTTATGAAAAGACCTCATCCTTTTAATAGAATTTTCAAGTCAAAGTACCAGAGAGCAAATTCCTGGTGACCAAAACACGTATCCTAAAACAGTTGAGAAGAAAGTTCTCTTAATCATAAGACGAGATTAGTGTAGAAATTCATGTGAAATTCTGGCAGGTATGTAAATTTAGAGAACAGATACAATTTTCGTACACCAGGCGATCTGCTGGACTTTGAAACGTTGCCTTTAAATTAGAGTATTCAAATGACATTTTCAAGTAAAGACTACTTTACCACACGGGTAAAACAAAGAATCAATGAATTGAAAACTAGTTGATTTATTTAAGTTTGAAAAGATATTAAGGCTCGAAGTTACCTTGCCTAAAATAATATATTTTATTTCAACATTGCTTACAGTTGTCTTAAGTAATGCAATGTTTTAAAAAAGATTTTCTAAAATTAAGTTAAAATGTACAATTAATTACGATCAATAACAATTAGGCCAACATTTTCTAATATTGCTATTTCAATTTTGGATTTAAACATAATCATAGGTGCTGCCCCATACTAGGTACATAAATGTACTAAAATAAAAAGACATGAAATTCTAACTAGATGTGGATAAACAAGTGAAAATAAACTCTACATAGCTTAAATTTGTTTCAAATTCTTTAGGATCAAAATCAAATATGTCAATTTACTGAAATTACTAGATAACATATAGGACACAGTGGAATTTTCAATATGTGGTACTGAAATCTTCTATATGCATTTCACTGATAAGATCATTTTTTTTCATGTACAAGATTGCAAGCACAGATGTCACAAAATATTTGCATTGATAATTATTAATCAGGCCCATCAACAGAAATAACTGGGACACAGTTTGAGCTCCTCTTCCTTCTGTGTTCACAAAAGTCACAATCACAACATCAAAAATTGAGAAAAGTTTTTCAGATTTTTTTAGTAAAATGGTCAATCTTCACATAGTTAAAAAGTTAAGGCCATTGGGATAATGGGTATATCTAAATACGCATCCGGGCAAAACAGAAAAAAGTCGCTGTTTTGATACAGTCGCTATTTTGATACAGTTGCTGTTTTGATGCAGTCGCTATTTTGACGGTCGCTGTTTTGACAGTCGCTGTTATGAACCCGTGCCATCTAAATATACATAAACACACAAAAAACACCTTAATGTTATTTTAAGCATTACATTTTATTATAGGATCCCTAAGTAATAATTTTAACGTGTTATATAAAATACTTAATGCATTTCACAACTCAATGTTATATGACAATTATTTCTTGAAACTATATGACAGTAAATGCAATAAAAAAAATGTATTCAGAAACAGGGAAAAGACATTAATGATATTCTATTTGACTTTTTTTCTGTGATAATTATATTAATTAAGATTTATGATGTTTAAGAATTTTAATAAATATCTTTATGTATGTCTATCAATATACACATACCAATAACTTGATTTAAATATATATACCGGGTACAGATAAAAGTGTAATAAACAGAAAATAATTCAATTAAGATTGCTTGGTAGTAGTTGCTTATGCTGCCTGTTTGCACCAGCAGGTTTAAGTTGTAAATTGTTTAAATTTTATCAGAAATGTGTACTGTTCGTATTAAAGACCATCACCATTTCTTTTTTGAAAATTCAGGAAAAACATGATTGACTAGCTCCTTCTTGTTGACTTTCCCCATGGCATTGCGAGGCAGCGAGTCTAGACATTTTATCACTGTAGGCAGCTGATATGGTGGGAGACGTGAACTCGCCCATTCACGCAATTTAGCCAATTCCATCATGGTCCCACCGGATTTTAGAACTAATACAGCTGCTACCTGAAATAAAAGTGGAACGTTCTGTCAGTAAAAGAAGGGTTGATATCCTAAATATTTGTATAAGTACTTGAGTAGTACATGGACTTTCAAAACACGTAAAGTAAAGTGACTTGAGTCAATGCCCTGTCACCCTCACAATACAGTCATTATGTGTACAAAAATATCTTTTTTTCATTCCTGAGTCGTAACTTGATATTCTAGTTGATTTATTGGTCAGCATGATTCTGACTTGGTTAACAGGTCATCAATTAAAGTTGGGTGAACAGAGCCCTTCCACTAGGTGACCGTCCATGGGGCAGCAAGGAATGTCTCAACCCAGATAGTTGGATTGTTTATAGTGAATACTAGCCCCCCGCCCCCAATTGTTCTATTAATTGAGCCTAGGAAGAGGGTAATCAATACAAAAAAAGGAGGATGTCACACTGGCTGTACTAGATCATAATAAACAGTTCAGCTCAAACTAAAAGAGGTAGAGCCAAAGACAGCTTAGTTATAACCAAGGGATTGGAGCTTCAAATGTTAATTTTCCCAGAGAAATTTACTAGGGGTATATATTCCAGAGCAGTGGTCCTCAACCCTTTTAATGCTGCGAATCAGTAAAAGTTTGATAATTTTACCACTGCCCAATAACCTGGTGGGGGTTGGGGGTTGGGCTGCGTTGATTGTTTATGCAGGTATTTTAGATTGTTTTGATTTTATAGTTTGAATTTAATGGTACTTGAACGTGTCTTCAAAATAAAATACAGTTACACAAAAAATGAATTAAACATTATATAATATTTTAATTAGCTAGAATGAGAAATCAACAAGAATCCTGAGCTTGTTTCTCTGCAACGAGACGGTTCCATTTGGGGGTAATGGGAGACAATGACACCAGAAGTGTGCTGCTTATGTTCATTTTATAACCGTAGTTTTGATTTCGTTGCTGTCACTGGAGAAAACACCCTTCACACAGATTGGATGTCGGAAATGGCAATAGGGATTTAATTGCTTTGGTGGCAATCTCAGGAAATCCCGCCATGACTTTAATCCAGAAGACTGGAAGAGTTGTTTTATCGAGCCTAGTTTTAAGGCCATCGACATTTGCAATCTCAAGCAGCTGAGTTTCTTCTTGCATAGTCATGCTTGATTCTCCTGGTTTGTTGACAAATGGGTCACAGAACCATTTCTACAAGTTCTTGGATCTTTTGTGGTAGTGGTAGGGAAGTAGCGCTCAAAGACTTTAGGTGAACTGGGAAAAAGAGTGCTCAGTCTCCCCCCAGAATCCCCGCTAATGTGTGAAACATATCCAAAATTCCTTTGTTCTAGCGCCGTCCCCACAACTCCAGTTAGGCTTTAACTGCAGCTACTTTCTCAGCCAACATGAAAACAGTTGTCATTTTCCCATGAAGAGACAGATTGAGTTCATTAAGCTTACTGAATTTGTCACACAGGTGAGCAAGTTTTGCAACCAATACCTTGTCACTGAAATGTGTTGCCAGTGGTGACTTCTTTTCTGAGAGAAATCTTCTCCATAGCTCTCATAATTTAAATACTCTTTTTAGCCATCTTATTTCTGTGTACAAAAGGTGCCATCTGTGCTCTGCGTCCATCTCCCCACAAAGCTGCTCAAACAGGCGTGAGTTAAGGGCGTTTGCCTTGATGTGCTTAATAACTTTAAAGACATCAATCAATACAACATTCAATTCTGGTGACATTGTTCGGCTTGCCAACATTTAAACTTACTCTATAGCTGTTTTTGACACAAGTATAACTCTTCCAATAATAGCGATAAAGTCACCAGAAGACACTTTCGAATCCTGTCGTTAAATGAGATATCAATGAAACTTAGGAACACAAAAACGGAAATAATTAGATCAGCTTGCCAACATGGGTGACCCATCAAAATCGCGCACGACAAAAGAGCACAGACACAAAGTGCAAAGATTGATTGGCGGTTGTCCGATCTGCACTAATGTGTCATTGATGTTCTTTTGTACTTTGAAAACTTCTGTTAATCTCGGCATAATGTCATCAAATTTGAGAGTTTGAGCCCCTAAAACAAGGAAGGAAACTTATGAGAATCTGCATCTGCTCTTTCTGAAGCTCTAAGTCCATAAGTTGTTTGGTTAATTGTGATTAGAGAAGGAAAGAATCTCGAATGTAAAACGTTGAAATATGAACTTTATACTTTGGCACACAATTTTATGTCCTGATATTTCACAATTTGAGTAAACTTTCACTGGTGCCAACATCCGAACATCATTGTTATTAAACCATTTGTGATCCTGCTCCATCCAATTCAGATTTATGAACAAAACATTCAGGAAATATGCATTCCATGCTATTTTGACAAAAAACTATTTCAAATGTTTCACAAAATTTTTGAAAATTATTTTTAAAGCTATTTAAATTCTACTTTAAAAATTTATAAAAATGGATTATACAAAAAAAAAAATAAATAAATAAATGTGTGACATCATATATGGCCGGACCCCCAACCCCCCTTTCTTATACCCCCTGCCCCTTTGGAGCGTGACTTACTTTATGGGCGGCCCCATATAATATATTATAGCTTATAGTAAAGCAGTCGAATCTTGTACAATCTACCTTGATGATCTACAAAAACAACACAGATATTCAATATACATACAGAAATCACGTATGACCCGCTCATAAGCCGCCCCCCCAACTTTTCCCCCTAGATTTTGTCCAAAAGGTCGCTTTAGAATGAGTATATAGGGTAATTACGAGTGATAAATTTAAGAATGGCGCCATCAAATATGATCACTGGTTTTTGCCCTAACAAATACTCATATCGGCAAAATGCATATTGGTAAGTCCCAATTTGAAATGTTTCAAAAATATTTAAGAGGAAAATCAAACCATGAGTAAAAATGACCTGAAGTAATGGAATAAAAGACTGCAGACAACAACCATTGAATTCCCTTTAACCTTTAAATTGACAAAGCACGGTAATGCACGCCTCGTCTCTGTTACTAATAGCGCGGTAAAGTGCACCTCCATAGAACCCTCTTTAGAAACGATATGACAAAGTAAAAACTCTTCGGTGTGTGAAAGAAGATGTATTCAACTTCCGGCAATGGCGGCCATTTCCCTCGCTAGTGTTATTGCTCGATTCGCGAAGTTTTTTGGTTGTTTTTACAGGTTTTTTTTTAAAATGTGATTTTGCTATACTTTATTATAAAAATAATAGTACTGAGCTACAAGTAAAAATAGCATTTCACTCTAGACGGTCTTTTGGATACATAAAATAACCATTCTAATCCTAAAAGATGAAGTCAGTATGACAATAATAATATAAATAGATTTTCAGCAATTTAAAAAATTTTATAACTAGTTGATCACAATACAGGAAATCCTTACGGGACTGAGGCGGAAGTTATGGAGCTTTAAACGTTAAGAAAAGTCATTTCAAGTTTTTATTCCATTCAAAACTTATAAATTATAAAGTTTATCCAGGGAAGCAGGGGGGGGGGGTATATTTATCATTATTAAACCTCAAGGAATATCTTACATTCTGACCCATTTTTATATGTGATTTTTTTACCTTAAGCTCTATTTAGCCCTAAGTTATGCCTCACCTTTTGACCCCAAGTTATATCTGACAGCCCCACTACAGCACAGTCAGCTATATCAGGATGGGCCAACAGGTGGCGCTCTACATCCAAGGCACTGATCTTGTACCCGCCGCTCTTGATGACGTCCACAGATGTGCGTCCCACGATGTAATAAATTCCCTTCTGGTACCTCACAGTGTCACCTAGAAAATGAATATTAACAGCACATATCTGTTACAGCCATGACTATAAGTATAGCAAGTATTTTTAAAAATAATTTCATTACAGACTAATTTTGGATTTCAATACGAGATGGGTAACCTTCCTCAGCTACTATAAGCAATAATAACATAGCTAACTCTCAAGTGCATTTAAATAAAATACACTTCACCTTACTTGAAGCCTGAAACACATTCAACTTGCCTGATACGAACATTTTGTGAGTACCTGTTTTAAACCAGCCATCTTTAGTAAATGCTTCTTTTGTAGCCTCTGGTTTTTTCCAATACTCTTTGGTTACCGATGGACCACGAACAAGAAGGTCTCCGAATTCTTCCTCTGAGCCTGTGAGGAATATTTATCACATGAGAATAATTCTAAATAATTTTACTTCTTAATTATTCAAAGGAAATAACTTAAATATCTTCCCACTGGCCCTCAGGAATTTTAATAAATTCCTAATTTATAAAATGGCACTTTATAAATATGTTGTCATGCTCATCACTATCACAGGGAGTACCCAACAAAAGTTACAATTTTTAAACTAACACAATACAAAAAATTGTCTAAAGAGTGGGAATAACACAGATTACACAGAGTTATGGCAAGTTATGTTAAATAAAACCAAAGGACCTGGACAAAAACACTGACAAATGCACCTCTTAAAGTGTTTTTAAGTATAATTTCAATTCAAATTTGGTCATTCTCTTTATTCATTCCTGTTAAAACTCCAGGTATCAGTTGATTTTTTATATGGTCACTACACTCACCTCCAGTGACGACAGAACGTCTAGAGTTTCCTTCAACTAAAATGTCATAGCCTCGCGAGTTGTAAACATTTGGCTTTACAATACGTACTTCTACATTAGGCATGGGTGTGCCCACAGCTCCTGTTTGATTAAACAATAAGTGTTCATGAAAAAAAATACTAGGACTTCTTTTTCTTATTGGATTTAAGCAATAGTAATGGAATAAAATTTCTGAGGTATGTACTGGTGTTAAGATATCAGGAGTTACATTTATATAGTCTGTTTTTTTTTTCTTATATGTAAGTAATTCAAAGAACAGATGTGACAATAGGTCATTATAGTTTGAATTTAATTTAATGGATTTAATTAATGTTTATTGCTTTGTTATAGTGTCCCAAACCTGACTCATGTTTATCTTTTGCAAAACAAAATACACAAACAAATTGTGTAATGAAAACAATAAATTTGAGCTTCATTTTTAAACTATCACAACAGTAAACGTTTTGGCTCATGCCTTCATCAGTTTTGTATTTTATTTAAAATCTTTATCGCATTACCAATCTATATGATATATTTATCTTTTGTATCAGGACCTGAAAGAGCTTGGGATTTTTAAATAAAATCAGTCAATTCACTGCTAGTCTAATTTATAAAAGTAGCTCTGTTCATTAGTATGATTCTTTCAATATAAAATAGTGTTTTCAATCAATCACCCACCAGGAATTCTTGGTCCGTGCAAGGGGTTGGAAAGTGCCATGCCTATTTCAGTCATTCCGTATCTTTCCAGGAGTTGATGACCTGACAGCTCTGTCCAACGTTCACTGATTGGCTGTGGCAGTGCTGAAGAGCCACTCACCATCAGTCTGAAATATTTAATTTGTCAAGTATTTGAGACACTAAAAAAAGGTATGCCTTTATACCTTACGGCAAGAAATTCAAAATTAAAACCAAAAAATTAAATGTTGCTTTGCTTATGAAATTGTAATAAATTGGTTAAAAAAGGAAATCTTAAAAACAATAACTTTCTTGGGCCACACAAAAATCTTAATGAAGTGATAGCCTAAATAAATTGAATGTAATAATACAAAAATATTTTATTCTCTAACCTGATCTTTGTGGACAAAGTTTTGTAAATAAAGTCTGCAGCAATTATGGAAGAGGGCTCAGAAACATTCTTTTCATAATATTCAATAAGTTTGGCATAAACTGTTGGCACTGCCATGAATAAATTAATGCTGCGATCAAAATGCTGTGAGAAGGGTGTAGTCAGCAGATGCCATACCTGAAAGTGACGAATATTAAGTTAATTACTTTATTATAGGGCTAGTAACATTTAATTTAAATATGATAGTTTACTTTTGAAAAATTAACGATTAATTTCATGAATTAATTATTAATTTCGATTAAAACCAAACATTTTAAGGGAAGTAGCAAAAACAGGTAATTGAAATTTTTTTTGTTTATTGAGTCTTATAGACATAGAAAAATAATATTTTGAGCTTTTTTAACTGCTATGGATTTTTTTACTATGTTCCTCAGCGATAATGATCCTATGGTCTGGGCTAATATTGTTTATTAATTTTTTATAAATAAATTGAAAACAAAATATTATAAATATTTTCTTAAATTTTAATCAAATTTTCATCAATTAAAACTAATGCAACGGTATCAGATATAGATAAAATTTGTAACGATTAATCAAGAAATTAATGGCTTATTTCCACAGCCATACTTTATAATAATTAATTGACAAGGCAATTACATTTAAATTAATTTTTTAAAATTATTGTTTTAAATTTCATCATTCCAAAATAGATTAAGGCAATAATAGATACCACAAACTGATGGAAATTGCGTTTTTTCGCCCTGAAGCTACAAATTAGCAACTTTTCACTCACTTTTTCTATAATAAAAAAGATTGTATGCAAATTAAAATTGTACCATTTAAAGGTTTATTTTAAGCCCTTTAATAATATGTTATTGTCTTTGATGTTGACCTAATTTAAAATGCTTAAATTTGTTGCTGTAAAACAATCACCATAACGATTTTTGAGCGTCAGCCAAGCGATGGTTTCTACCCTCTCTCATTAAACGCCTTTGCGGTAGCGTGTGAAACATTCAATTGCGTTAACAAGTAATGAATCATATGCATAATTGGATAATCTTGAGTTTCGTATAAAACAACATTTTAATATAGTATTTAAAATGTACAAAAGTATAACAATTCCATGAAAAATCTATAGAATTATACTTTTTTAACATAAATTGACTAGTTGGTTAATATTTCTGAAAACCTTGTTCAATTTCCAATATAAATACGTAAACAACTTTTCCTTTGTTAATATCACGCATTTTTGCGAAACGAACAAAAAAACCCAATATTTTCATTTCAAAGAACGTTTCGCTAGTGCAAGGAAATGGCTGAGTCCCTTGATGCAAGCGCTCAAGCAGGGACAAACAAATTGACGTAAGTCTATCTCTCAAATGCTTAGTTGGTAAGTAATATTATAAAACATATCTATAATTTAAAATGTCTATAAATTATTTATTTATTGGCAAATTAGTAGTTTTCACAAGCTAGTTTTACATTTCATTGTACAGTAACATTCACTTAAGGTTCGTTACTAACGTAAACCACCACTCCTACTTTGAAGTGAAATCTATATTTTTTTCTGACTGTTGATATAAAACTGATGTATGTTCCCTGAGATATAATACTTGTATGAGTAATAAATAATGAATTCATAGTAATAAAATGATATTATTAGTCCTAAATTGTCATTTATATTAAGGGTCACATGATCATAACTTTGGTTGCCAATGTAAACAATAATTAAGAAAAAGTCAAAATGTTAGGGATTTTGTTGTTTCAGATATTAATCACTTATAAAGAAATATAAGAATTTCAACATTAAGTTAGAATAATTTCTATAATAAATGAATTTTGTACTGTGAAATATAATATGTGTTAAATTTTGTTAGATGATGGTGCTCTAAAGAGGACTTTTCTGGCTAGAGGAAGTGGTAGAAGAGGAAATCCATCACTGGCAACTCTTGTTATGAAAAACAAACTACTCCTGCAACTCTATGTTTAAAAAGAGGAACATATTAAGTCATGGGATGAGGTAACTTTAAAACTAATACTTATGGCAATCATTATTTTAATGACTTTATTATAATTTATATGTTTATTTGAAAAATTAAAAATTATTTTGTTCTCTACTCATTGTAAATTGAAAATTTAAAATTAAATCTCATAAATTGTCATTTTCAGCTTGAAACCTGGTTCTCACTGATGAAACCAGGTGGCAACTTTTCAATTCGGAATCAAGGAATCAAGTGGAAAAGGTTATGGACAGTTTGAATTCAATTTCATCAGTGGACGATGAACATTTATTGGATAAAATTTTGGGTTTTGATTCAATTAGTCCTACCATAACATCCTTTGGAATAAATAGAGAATTCATTTACACTCCACCAGTTAGGTTTTCAAAGTATTTACATTTGAATTTGTAATTTGATGTTGACATTCAAGGTTTTTGTTGACTACTGATCTACAAGCCAATAGGGCTGTCAATATTGTTGAAAAATGCTGCCCGGGTACCCGTCAAAACCTTGAACGGGTACCCGGGTTACCCGTTCGAAAGGCCTCAAAATTTTCATTAATATGCCCGCTATTACTACCATTAGCCTTTTACTGCTTTGTTTATTGTGGAAATGCAAATTTTGATGTAATGAGTGAACGATTGTAAAATGATCACATTGAAATACTACTGTAGTACAGTGGTGTAAAAACA
>MUZC01000037.1:821579-834976 GCA_002072015.1 Radix auricularia | reverse complement strand
GTATGATGACATGGCAGGTTATTTCTAGTTCATAGCTGTAGCTGACAACTGTTTTAATTAACAAAACTTTTCAGGACTTGCCCCTACTTAGTGGACCCATCCCCTAGTATTTATTTTTGTAATACAGTAAAGATATTCAATGATTCAAATATGATTTAATAAATAAAAATAAAATTTACCCCCCCCCCTCCAGAATATAGCAGGTGTTTATTTCTTTTAAAGTATGGTGGGGATAGGATTGGAGACATATGTTAGTGGTGGGGGGGGTTAGATAAAATAAATTGGCGCGTCTCAATCGGTATCAAAGATGAGCGGCGTTTACAAAGCCAAGATCATTTCTAGCCAATCCCAGTTATCACTCTTGTGTCCTATTTTGTGTCATACTGAAAGGACAGACCAACCCCCACCATGTATTTTTGTTATTATAGTAAAAATCATTCAGCGATTGAAATATTTTTTAAAAAGTATTTGGTGGAGATAGGAGTGGAGATACGTGTGTGTCGGTTGGGGGGGGGCATTGGCTTGCTCGATCGGTATCAACGATGAGCGGAGTATTTCAATGCCAATGCGAAGGTCATCTCTAGCCCTTCCTAGTTAATAGTAATAGTAGTTATCGGTGTTGTGTTCTAGTTCTATTTTCCTTACTTGAACAATTCAAAGAACTAAAACCTTTTTTTGTTTTAAATGATTTTTGTTTCATGTTCCTGGTAAAAAAAATTTTGTATCAAAATACTTTGTAGTTTGTCGGGACCGTGTTTTATTTCCCTTTAATACGTATATCTTTTTAAGCATTTTCATCTTATTTTGCATTTCCCCGTATTTATTTCAAATGAAAAGTTTTAATTTGATAAATTATTCACGAGCCGAAATTTGAACACAGAAGAGCCACAGTTTAAATACTGGTGGTAAAGATATTGCAGTAACATTTTCACGGGTACCCGGGTGCCATTTTACAACCCGGGTAATTGCTCAGCAACGGGTACCCGGGTCCCGGGTATCACGGTACCCGTTGACAGGCCTACAAGCCAATAGTGTGTAGATATTTTGGTTTGATTAACACAATTTTAAATGATTGGAAACTAATGCATTTTTAACATATATAGTGTGCTTGTGAAATTTAAAGGTATGTTATATTAATTTGTTGTAAGATGTATGTTCAGCTCATATATTATGAATATTAATAATATTTTCTTATTATTGTGGTTGCAATAACATTTGTAACAAATTACTTTTGTTATAGTACAAGTTTTTTTGCTATAGTAAGTCCATAAGAACCATTGCACTTTTCCAAAATGATTATATCTTACATATAAATGGAATGGGCTAATTAACTCTGTGCATAGTTGAAAGCCATGGTTTATCTTTATTTTAATGTAAATATATTTCAACTGTGGGACAAATTTTGTTGTTTTTTTTTACAAATTTTTGAAAATGACAAAATGTTCAGTTTTTGAGAACCCTTGCACATTTCAAACCTGACATATATTGTTGATATTTAGTTTATAAATACACATCTATTTCATATAATAGATCTTTAAATAACCTAAATTTTGATATCAATGTCTATCTTCTGGGTAAAATGGCTGATTTTATGCATATTTTTTTAAAGTTACAAAATTCATGATTTTTTTTTCTCAATTTTTTATTTTTTCAAAAAACGATGCAAAGCCATTTTCATGTCAATAAATTTTGAGGATTGAAGCATTTTATATCCATGAAAAAAATTGAAATTATTTTCTATGTACATATGATTGAAATGAAACTGACTAAGTGGGTTTAAAAGTAAATTGTAATATAATTTTTCAGATATAGCCTTTTGAAAATGGCACTTTTTAGGGTTGAAAAAAAACTGAAAAAACTGAAATTCAAATGTTCATAACTTTATCATTTATGAAGATAAATGAACAAATTTGGTGTCCCCAGTCTTAGAATTGCTGGTACCTTAAAATGAAACAATTAAAAAGCTTTGGGCCCATTTTGAAATTTTAGTTTGTGGTACCTAGTAATAAATGCCTCAGCTAAAGAATTTTAAAAATTCTTTCAGATAAGATCAAATGTAAAATTTGCTGTGATCACTGTGAGATTTGTAAAAATACAAATATGCTGTAACCATTGACATTCATTATAAAATCTCAGGTGTTGAGATCAAATGGGTCTCATATGTTGAGACTCGCCAGCTAATCATGCAGGCAGAATCGCACATCATATTAAACATGACCATTTTACTCTTCTATTTTATTCACTTCATTGGTTACTATTACAATAACGCATTGATTACAAACTGTTCAGTCAAAATTTCTTTTCTGACTCTTGCCCTTCCTACCTTACTGATCTACTCATCCACTGCCATTTTCACTTTTTCTGCAGACACATTTATTCTCTCTGTTTCTAAGACACAAGCTGCTAATCTGCTGCATCTACTGCCAGCTATGCAAAGCTATAAAGCTAATTACCTGATGCATCTACTGCTTATTATTATTATGTAAAGCTACTTACCTGATGTATCTACTGTCAGTAATCTGAAGCTACTTATCTGATGTATCTTCAGCCAGTTATTTAAAGCCAGTCATAAAAGGCTACTAACCTGCTACATGGTGGTCGAGTGGTATGGGCACTCAGCTGGCGTACCGATGGTCAAAGGTTGTTTTGGGTACCTAACATGAGTTAGGGAAACAAAGGCGGCTGGGAATAGTTTGGAACCCTCATAGCCATGGCATGTGAACACTGCGTTTCTTGCCAACAGACGGGCATGGTTTGTAGAACCAGTAATCTTCTGAATAGAAGGAGCGTCTGTATAGATAAGACAGGCATGTAAAGCTACTAACCTGCTTAGCATCAAACTTAGGTTCCAACACAACAGTGGCTCCACAGGACAATGGTGTTAGCAGCAGATTTGCAATGCCATGAAGATGATGCAATGGCAAAACATGCAGCACGACATCTCTTTGCGTCCACTCCCAGCTTTTAATCATTCCTGTTGTCATGGCAGCCAAATTGCCATGAGTAAGAACAACACCCTGATAAATAATATTTGAGACAAACATGTTATATTTTATTTTGAAAAGGTGTTTACGTTTAAGAATCAAAACAATTTTGATGCTACCTCAAGTTGTCATTTAAATAAAGTTATTATCTTTTCTTATCTTTTATAGACGCTCCTTTTGTACTGAAGATTATTGCATCCTACGCTTATCTATGGTTTGTGCTTAGTCCTACATTCTTATTAGTTTTCAAAGTTGAAATAGTGTTGGTTTTCCTGATTCCTTCAGTTATTCATGACACATATTTATTTCTTTATTTATTGATGCAATAAAAAATAATGTATTACCTTTGGTGGACCTGTCGTTCCACTTGTGTACACAATCAAAGATGGCTTTTTCATAACAGATTCTTCTTGCCGATCAAACCATCTTTGTTTCCTTTGCTCGTAAACTCGACTTACTTTCCTGATTCAAATAAATACCTTTTTTAAAAAATATAATTTTTGTAAATTCAAGAGCTGGTATTTTATTTGGCAAAACAAACATAATGATAAATTTTAATTTCCATTTATTTTACTATTACCAGTGCACAAAAACAATTTTTTATCACTTTATCATGTAGTATTACATAATTTCACCTTAAGAGTGGGTGAAGTCACCATGAAGTGAGGAAAGTCCCTTTATGAGATAGTTAAGCCTCTTTAAGTATGAAAGAAGACAGCACATTGTGAGTGGGTATTCGACTTATGCCAGGATGGATATCTTATGTGTAGATGTATCTTAGGAGATGTGAAATCATCTGAGAGTCAATTAAAATTACTCAGTTCATTTTGATTTAGAGCACAAGCCTAGCCAATGATTATTTCTACCATTTACTGTATATTAAAGATAATAAAAAAGTTAACTCTTAGTAATGAGCTAAAAAGTCATAAGATTCACTTACAATGTATATATAACGTTATAATATGTGTCATATTGTCATGTTTATAGGCTATATTTTTTACCCTAACGTAAGATAAACCTTTTAACTAAGGTTGATGCAATAATGGAGCTGTTAAAATATATTAGCTAGTAAATAGTTATTAACACCCCATTTTTAGGCTGTAGCTAATGACCAAGAGAAGCCTATATTCAGTACAATATGATACATAAATTTATTTTAAAAAGCTATTGTTTACTTAGGATTGGAGGCATAATCTGGTTGGAACCATCTGTTTTTGGGGTACTCTTGGTTGAAACTGTTTCTTGATAAAACTATAAGCCTGATTCCAAGTTTTTCAGCTAATGGTGATACTTTTTCCTCAAGACTGCTAGACACAAGGATTAGAGAACACTCAGAATCTTGTAGAAAATACTCCCATTCAGAAGCTGGGTGGGTGTTGCACAGAGGCACAGAGATGCCATTACAAATCCAAGTAGCGAACTGGCCAATGATGTAGTTGGCATTGTAGTCTGTTAAAAGAGCGATCCTGTCACTGTCAAGTTTCATGTTCATCTTACTGCATGTTTCAAGAATCTTCACAGCCAGGCACATGCTGTGATGCAAGATATCTGAATATTTCAGAGAACCATCTCTATCAACAACAGCTGTATTCTGAAGATACTTTTCAGCTTCAAGAAAAACTGGTAAAGGTGATAACTCTTTGTTTGTTAAACTGGATGAGCGTCGTATATGGCATTGATGGAAAAAAGAGCCTAAAATATGTTTACTAGCACGAGTAATTTTCAAATTAGACCATTGCAGATTACAGTTTGCGTTTGAGTTGGTTATTGAACGCCTTAATAAAGATGTTCCACGCAGAAACTTTATAAGGCATTTATATCTAACGCTACTGTTAAAAATTTTGAAGGGCATGCACAGTCCTGATGAAACTTTACATGAAACAGCAAATGCTGCCATTTTAAGTCTTGTTCCTTGAAATCCAACCTGAAAATTTGATTTTTTTTCTTTAAAATTAATGAAATAATAAATTTTTAAAATAAAGTATGCATTTATAATTAATATAATAATAATAATAATAACCCCCTTTCCCAACCATGACACTCTATGGGGCAAGTGAAGTAGCGTTCACAAAGTTTTATTTAGCCAGCACTAACCAGCAAGGGATTGTGTGGCTAACAGATTCATAGATTAAATTTTTTCCTGAATAAACTAACAAAATTTTTTTAATTAGTACCAGTCCTAGAATTTTCATATTATTATTTTTTTCACATTTTTGAAACATCAAACAAGAGATGTAAACACTATGTTCCAAAGGCTCGAGGCATGTTTAAATCTGTAACATTCTCTGGTGGGTTACAAAACTTTACTTTATAGACTATAGTTCTCATAATCAAATTTCATGGTTACTATGTAAGCTGATTATGAATTTTATCTCTTCTTGTGCCATAAGGTTTTGAAAACTTCCGCCTCAGTGCCATAAGAATTTCCCAAATAGCGATTAACCGGTTATGGGACTGAGGCAGAAGTTTATTGCAAACCCTTCTGCGACTTTAAGAGTTAATCGATAACATCAAACAGCCCTGCTAAAAATAAATAGGCTGAAGTGAAGAATCTCGACCGTGATGTCACAACGCTTGCTTGGAATGAGAATTCCTTCCATTGAATCATGTTAGTTTTCTTATTTATTTATTACTGCCCCTTTGTGGGTGAAAATAGTGAATTTAATTAACAATTAATGAAAAATACCAGGGGAGGGCCCTCCCTCCCCTCATATATTCTAAAAATAAAAAAAATAATAATAATAAAAACAGGGGAGGGGTCCTCCCTCCCCTCATATATTCTAAAAATATAAAAATGCAGAACTATAAATTATACTATTACATTACTATTATACTATGCTTTTTTAAAAGTCACGTGCCATAGCAACAAGATGGCCGCCGATAATGATGTCACGGTCAAGATTCTACATGTTTACCAATAATTAATATTACCAAATATTACTATATCATATATCAGAAATATATCTGAAATATATAATATATCATACTATACTCTATACCATATATTATATATAGGGTAGGGATGGAGACAGACGTCCGGAGGCATCTCGGTTGTAATCTGAAGTTTATTTATTATTTTTTTAGTCTACTTCCTGTTTCAAAGTTATAGTTCTAATTTTTTTGAAAATGTACCCCACTATTGTTAAATATTATTAAATAAACTATATGAACTGTTTTAACTGATTATAATGACTGGGAGGGCACGAGCAGCCAAGGAAATTGTCCCAACTGTACAGCTGATGACACCCCGTGAGGTAGCCTCCGAAGTTTGGAATTTGTTAACTATTAAGCTTAATTCCAAATATACACTTGACTTAAATATTAAGAAAACACAATAAACAAACATAATCGACGTTAGAGGTCACACACAATTTTATTTTGTCGGAGATTTCAATTCTAGAGTCACTGTAAAGTGTTATAGTTATATCTTAAATATTTATATAGTGTAAGGCACAATAAGCACAACTACAGAAATATTTGAGTAAAAATTTAGCCTAGGGGTACATTAAAAAAAATTGAGAACTGCAACATTGAAACAGGAATTAGTACATACCAAACTTCAGATTACAACCGAGATGCCTCCGGACGTCTGTCTCCATCCCTACCATATATACTATTTATATTATATACTACTGAATAATACTGACTTACTGACGGTATACTGAAGACACTGAACACTGAAGTCCACCAACACAGTCAAAGCTGTCTAAATCGTCTTTCAAACGATTTCTTATCTTATCTTATATGTTACAGACGCTCCTTCTGTACAGAAGATTATTGCGTCCTACGTATTTCTATGGTTTGTGTTTAGTCCTGTATTCTTACTAGAGTTTTAAAAGATGATAAAGTGGTGGCTTTCCTGGTTTCCTCAGGCAACCCATTCCACGCCCGAATACCGGACGGAAAGAAAGAAAACTTGTATGTGTTTGTTCTTGCATATGGAATAAGAAAGGTGTTTTTAACTTTATGTCTATTTGAGGGTTGTATTAGGTTATCTTTGTGTTGTATTTCTAAATTAGAATTAATTGCCTTATGTATAATTACTAATTTACTCTTGGTTCTTCTATCCTCTAGTGTTTCAAGGTTTAATGATTTAACTAATGGTGTTACTCTTGTCAGTTTTGAATATTCTCCAGTAATGAATCTGGCAGCTCTTTTTTGGATTTGTTCTAACTTATCAATATTGTCTTTGGTGGATGGGTCCCATACAGAAGATGCATATTCTAGTATAGGTCTCACCAGGGTGAGGTAGCATTTTAGTTTTATATCTTTGTTACATTTGTAAAAGTTTCTTTTTATAAAGCCTAAGGTTTTGTTTGATTTTTTAATAACTTTATTGACATGGGGATTCCAAGATAGTTTCTCATTTATTATGACTCCTAAGTATTTCGCATCTTTAGTTTGGGTTAGTTCTTTTCCATGAATGAAATATTTTGAATTTATTTGTTTCTTTTTGTTTGTTACTCTTAGCAGTTGACATTTTTCTGGGTGGAAGGACATACTCCAGTTAGTTTCCCATTTTATTAATTCATCTAAGTCTTTTTGTAAAATGTTGATATCTTGTTCTGACTTGATTGTTCTATAGATTATACAATCATCAGCAAATAACCTAACTTTAGTTCCTGTTGAGATATTGTTGGGTAAGTCATTTATATAAATTAAAAATAGTAAGGGACCTAGGGCAGTTCCTTGTGGAACTCCTGAGTTAACCTTTATTGGTGTAGATTTAGANCCATTAATTATTACAGTTTGCTCCCTACCCAATAGGAAATCTTGGATCCAGTGATGTAAGGGACCTGAGATTCCAAAGTATTTAAGTTTTTTGAGTAAACTAAGGTGGTGAACTTTGTCGAATGCTTTTGAGAAGTCTAGTAATATTGTATCTATTTGATCATTATTATCTAAGCCTTTTGATAGATCATCTATTAGGCCTATCAATTGTGTTTCACATGATCTGTTCTTTCTAAAGCCATGTTGGTGTGGGCATAGGGCATTATATTTGTCAAGGTGGTTAACTATTCTGCTATATATTATGTGTTCCAGTAATTTACATGTGATACTAGTAAGTGATACAGGTCTGTAATTACCAGGGTCGGACTTATCACCTTTCTTAAAGAGTGGCGTTACATTGGCTAATTTCCAATCCTGGGGCACTTTACCCTGGTTTAGAGAGGCTTGAAAAAGAACTACAAGGATTGGGGACAGTTCATTGCTTAATTCTTTTAATAACCTGGCAGGTAATTCATCTGGGCCAGTAGCTTTGTTTATTTTTAAGTTTTTTAGGAGTGAATGTATACCTATCTCATCTACAGTTATGTTACCTATTTCTTCCAATTTATTTAAATTTATTGAAATTTCCTTGTCGCCTGAGGCAGAAAATGATGATGCAAAATATTTGTTAAGGATATTAGCTTTAGTTTCATTATCATTATAGGTTTTATTATTTGAGCCTTTTAGTGTGGCTATACCTGAAGGCTCCATGTTTTTAGATTTGATAAAGGACCAAAAGTTTTTATTGTTATCTTTAGTTATCACATTGTTTATATAATTATTTTGGAGGTTACGGCTAAGTTTCTGTGTCAGGTGTTTAATTTTTAAGTATTTTTTGTGTATCCTTTCTAAATTGGTAGCCTTAAATTTCTTAAATAAATTCTCCTTTAGTTTGCAATACTTTTTTAATTTAAAATTGAACCAGCATTTATTAATTCTATTTGAAGTTATTTTTGTTGGAACATTCTGATCCATTATGGTTTTTAGATTTGTTTTTATTTCCTTCCATATTTCTTCTACAGGGCTAACTATGCTGAATTTGTTAAAACCTATATCTCCGACCGGGCCGACCTTATCGGCGGCCATCTCGTTGCTATGGCACGTCACCGGCCCGGAAAAATAGTGCGAGCCCCGTGAATTTTCCGAAAATTCTAAAGCTATACCTAACCCAAACCCTAAAATTAAAATAACAACTATCCTTCATAGCAACGGGAAGAGACGCGACGCTCCGGTCGGAGATATAGGTTTTAGCTGCTAAATTTACTTAGGAAATTTTGTTGGAAATTAGAAGCTGATTGGTGTAATTTTATTAAGTTGCATTTATTCCAAAGATATATTGTTCTTCTAGGCATCTTATTTATTTTAGTTTTTATTGTGTTGGTTACCCTAACAATATCATGGTCAGACAGCCCAGGAATTATTGTGCAGTCTAGTACTAGTCCTGGTCTGTTTGAACTCACTGTTTGTTAGGAATAAATCTAGTATTTTGTTTTTCCTAGTTGCTTTTTTTACTATCTGTTCTAGGTTTAAGGGTAATTTTGAGAACGAAGAAGAAGACTGGTAAATGAAATAGCATTCAATGTATCTTAATTTTCTTTGCTGAGCATTAACATAGCACTGCACAGTACAACACTTACCTGACTTAAAATTTCCAACAATGTTGAAGTTAAGGCCAGGTGTCAAAGGTCATGAATCGTCTTCTACTCTAATAACCAAAAGTTGACTTAAGTTAAAACACACACTGCAAAATAATTTTATGTAAACCCACTCACTCATATTTGAAAGAAAGAGATTTTTTTTAATTCAAGAAATTCAATTTTTAATTAGTAATAGTTTATTTATTATGAAGATAAAAGAAGAAAACTGATTGATTTCGTAGCTATTGCTGTGCTGATACGTCATTTGTGATTAATCAGCCTAAATGGCTTAAACAACAAACTTAAATATTATCCAAATAATCCAATCAGTAATCAGGGCATTAGAGAGCTAGCCTAGATTGCCGAGATGCCCTAAAACTAAATTAATTCGTGTGTCTAATTGAACATTAATTATTTTTATTTCATGGTTTAAATAATACATAATAATTGTTAGTATAATATTAAATTGGTATCTGAAGAAGTGTCGCCGTGGGGCGTAGTCAAATTAAAAGTAAAAGCTTTATAATGTATTCTATAGGCTATAGGCTAGTGATGGCGAACCTATGGCACGAGTGCCACAGTCGGCACACAGTCACAGAGCCTCATCGGCCGGTACGCGACTAAAATAGTTTTTGTTCGTCCGTCGAGTCGACGAGGAAAACTCTAGTTATCCAAGGGTTGCTGAGACTGGTTTTGCATATGTGTGCTCAGATGGCTGACGAGGCCGATCCTGACACGGATGGTTCGGGAACAGAAAGGACATGGAACGAGTGGGTTGTCTCCTTGAGGGATGATAGCACGGGCCTTTCGGGCTTGCCTCTTCTTTTCTGTGGCGTTGATCCTGTTTGCCTCGCATGTCCTGGCAACTTCGTGGATGGATTGGCGCCAGGTGGACCGGTCCATTGCATTTTCTTCCCACGTGTCTGGGTTGGTGACAAACGCTTTCAGAGAGGCTTTCAATGTGTCTTTGAAGCCTTAATGAAATCAGCCTTGGCAAACCCCCATTTTTTCCATTTCAATGGATGTGTTTCACTTTGCTATAAATTAGTTGGGCTTGGTTTGAATTTTGGGCACGCGGCCACAAAATGTTTCGCCATGACTTATAGAGGTTAAATGCATTTTTGTTGACCAACGCCGGTCTAAATTAGGCTACTGTTACAAATTAATTTCACCAACTAATTAAATTGAAGACATTTTAATATCAAGACGTAGGTCTAACACCTATAAAAGCTACCCATGGATATTTTTGTTTTCTTAACAAACAAACAGTCAAACAGTATGTGAATTAATGTTATTATCTCTCCCCGCAATACACTTAGCAGGAAACTCAAATACCCTGGACTTCAAACTGAGAAATTTTGAAAACTGATTGGGACAAAATTAACAAGAAATACCATATGCAGCAGTGGCGGATTTAGCTATAAGGCAGGGGGCGGCTTGCCCCCCCCCCGCGCCCCTGTTGGGTCTAAAATAGCACCCCACTTAAGACGCCCTCGATGAACACTAAAAAGGTGTCACAAGAGCAGAAAAAAAGATTGCTTAACACGAAACTTCTAATTAATACTAAACTACAATACGACAATATTGGCTTGCTAAATATCTTATTTTAAAACTGTAGGCTAATATCTGGTTTCATCAGTGAGGAACGTCGCCAATTGGAAAAGAATAGAGAAGTATTAAAATGAATGAGAGACGTGACGTTGTTCTTAGCAAAAAAGGTTTGCCATTTAGAGGACACAGAGAACAATTTTGCTTTAGTGATGGTAGATGTAGAAATACTGGAAATCGTCGTGAAATGTTATCTTTTTTAGCCAAATATGATTTCACTTCATACAGTCATCTAAGGTTTGAAAAGGAAAAGGAAATTTATTTAAGTCATGATGTGCAAATTGATTTAATTTAATCACTAGCATCTGAATTATTGGAGATAATTAACAATGAAATTAATTCTGCACATTTCTTTTCTTATTGATTAAACAGTTGATATATCTAAAATTGATCAGATGTCAGTTTCTTTGCGTTCAGTTATAGTATCAGAACATGATGTGATTTATAGGCTTTTATACAGGCCTGGATTAACCATTAGGCAAACAAGGCACGTGCCTAGGCCACCAAACGTTTGGTGGCACCATAAGTCCTCATTAAAAAAATGTGTATATTGTTTCAGTAGCCATGCGTAATAGACATGACATTAGCCAATTGCAAATGTAAAATTGGGTCGCACATTATTCTTAAGTCTCATCATCAGATTATAAGAGCGTTATAAAGTTTACATGTTTAAAAGAAGACCAGTCACATAAGGGCGACACACGCAGAGAAGCAGAAAACATAGCAAAGAAGATGCAAGAATTATAATTTTCTCTCATGCTTGTCTTTTGGGAAGAAACGTTACAACATTTTAACAGGGTCAGTCAAGATTTACAAAATGAGCACGTGAACTTTAATAAGTGTGCTGATTTATATTATTCACTAGCAGATCACTTGCCTGAATCTAGGAAGGAATTCGAAAGGTTTGAAGAAACTAAAAAAGAAATAACACCAGGTCAACTTTGACCCGTAATCGTAAAAGAATGTGTTCATTTAAGGTGATGCCCCTGAGGTATCTCTGAATGTCAGAGAAAGTTTTCATAAATCTACTTTCTATGCCATTGTTGACAAACTCTAGGCAGAGATAAGTAGACAATGACGGGTATATAATGATATAGCAGTTCGATTTTCTTGTTTGGTCGATGTACCATAAACATCTCTGTGCTGTGAAGGACAAATAAATGCTTATTCTGAAGATCTGTACAATAATTTACATACTGAACTACGAAAGTTCCACTCAAAAATATTCGTAACAAGTCTCTGGCATCAAAATCTTTTAATACAACATATCCAGTCATGCTGTATTATACAAAGTGATAGAGACAACATCAATTGTGCTTTTCGAAATGTAAAAACCACCTTGCGCATATAAAATTAACTGTTACACCTGTTCAACTAAGGGCTTTTTTTCTCATCTGAAAAGTATACAAAATCCTTTTAAGTGGAGGAAACAAGAAATGGTTTCTTATCTCTGCTGATGATTGATACAGACTTGTGCACAATTAACGCTGATGATGTAATAAAAAAAACCCTGCCAGATGTAATTCTAGAAGAAGAAAAAAAGAACTGTAAATATATTTTAAAAGTTATAGTTTTTTCGTCTATTATTTTTACAAAATTAATTAACTATTAATTTCAGTACAGAAATTGTAGGTTTCATTTGAGTGATATTAGTACAAACACATGTGTTAACAAGTGTTGTTATTTGTTAGGTTTTGTGTGTGTGCGTGTGTATGTGTGTGTGTGTGTGTGTGTGTGTGTTTGCATAATATTGAATATACCAGCGGTCAGTGGAGCATCGGGGCCAGGGGTAGAAGAGGGCACCCATGTGGGTTTGTGCCTAGGGCAACAAGGTGGCTAAATCTGGCCATGCTTTTATACCTACTTATACTTTGGAAAACAGCAATGTTGCCGCATTTGCTGAGACGATTTTAAAGGATCTACAAATTACAAAAAGCGAAACATAATTGATATCACAATCTGTGGAGGAAAGGCATACGATGTCTGTGATGTCTGGAATTAAGAGTGGCCTTCAAACTCATTTAAAGAAACTTTCACACAATGCCATCTATGTTCATTGTTGTGCCCATGTTTTGAATTTGGTCACTATCGAAGCAATGTCTGTAAGCAATGATATGCAGTTGTTTTTCGGCACAGCTGAAAGGTTGTATGCATTCTTTACGTCTAGTTTACCACGTCTACATACTCTTAAAGAGCATCATAAATCTCAATATTAATCAACTAGATTGTGCCGGGGCGCCGTGGCGCCTGCGGCGCCCCCTTTTTTTGGGCGCCTACGGCGCCAACCTTTTTTTTAAAGACCAACTAACTTGTCCTTTTTTGATAAATACGAATTATTAAACTTTATGAAAGGGGCCGTCCATAAATGACGTCACGCACCTAGGGGGGGAGGGGGGTC
>MUZC01000037.1:799291-818325 GCA_002072015.1 Radix auricularia | reverse complement strand
TACTACTTTCAAGATGTGTAATACTTTCAAGATGTGTAATACTTTCAAGATGAGTACTACTTTCAAGATGAGTACTACTTTCGAGATGAGTACTACTTTCAAGATGAATACTACTTTCAAGATGTGTAATACTTTCAAGATGTGTAATACTTTCAAGATGAGTACTACTTTCAAGATGAATACTACTTTCAAGATGAGTACTACGTTCAAGATGAGTACTACGTTCAAGATGAGTACTACTTTCAAGATGAGTACTACTTTCAAGATGAGTACTACTTTCAAGATGAGTACTACTTTCAAGATGAATACTACTTTCAAGATGAGTACTACGTTCAAGATGAATACTACTTTCAAGATGAGTACTACTTTCAAGATGAGTACTACTTTCAAGATCAGTACTACTTTCAAGATGAGTACTACTTTCAAGATGAATACTACTTTCAAGATGAATACTACTTTCAAGATGAGTACTACTTTCAAGATGTGTACTACTTTCAAGATGAGTAATAATTTCAAGATGTGTAATACTTTCAAGATGTGTAATACTTTCAAGATGTGTAATACTTTCAAGATGTGTAATACTTTCAAGATGTGTAATACTTTCAAGATGAATACTACTTTCAAGATGAATACTACTTTCAAGATGTGTAATACTTTCAAGATGTGTAATACTTTCAAGATGTGTAATACTTTCAAGATGAGTACTACTTTCAAGATGAATACTACTTTCGAGATGAGTACTACTTTCAAGATGAATACTACTTTCAAGATGAGTAATACTTTCAAGATGTGTACTACTTTCAAGATGAATACTACTTTCAAGATGAGTACTACTTTCAAGATGTGTACTACTTTTAAGATGAGTACTATTTTCAAGATGAATACTACTTTCAAGATGAGTACTACTTTCAAGATGAATACTACTTTCAAGATGAGTACTACTTTCAAGATGAATACTACTTTCAAGATGAATACTACATTCAACGCGACATACAGAATAGTGATATTAGAGTAGAATATAAATCTAGTGAATGTATCTCACAACAAAACACAGCAAAGAATGTGGTAGCACTGTATGGGATTTTTGAAACCCTAAACTCATGTTTTTGCATGTGAATTAGTAGAGGGATGTTCACACATTGATGGGCGTGTGTCAGTGTGAGACTCTATGATTGTGTCAATGTGAGACTCTATGATTGTGTCAATGTGATACTCTATGATTGTGACAATGTGAGACTCTATGATTGTGTCAATGGTACTACTTTCAAGATGAGTACTACTTTCAAGATGAGTACTACTTTCAAGATGAATACTACTTTCAAGATGAGTACTACTTTCAAGATGAGTACTACTTTCAAGATGAGTACTACTTTCAAGATGAGTACTACTTTCAAGATGAGTACTACTTTCAAGATGAGTACTACTTTCAAGATGANATTATTTGTTGCACTATCAAGAAACTGCCACAGCAGTCAGTGAGGATGGCAATAGTTTAAGCTACTGGCAATCACAGAACGTTCAAAAAACGTTTCCGTTGCTTGCACCATTGGCTTTAGATATATTGAATGCACCAGCTTCGGAGGCTTCCGTAGAGAGAATTTTTTCTCTTTGTGGTGATTTGACTACTGGGAAAAGAAACAGGACTAATCAGGGTCTAGAATTACGGGTCTTTCTCAAGCTGAACAGTCATTTGTTTTGATGTTTAGTCTTCACCCTTCAAGTGAACTGTTGTTACTTAGTTTAGTTAGTTCAGAGTTCTAGGTCTTAGAATGAATACATTTGTTTTAATTTTGACTTATGTTTTTGGTTCTTATTATTATTACGATTTTAGTTGTTGTTGTTGTTTTTTTGTACATGCACTGCAAGTCTGCTAGTCTACAACATAGTCAAAAATTGAGTCATGGCATTGGCATATAACACAATGTGATAGTGTGATTTATAATGTGACATTTGAGTGAATGGACTCAGTCTCAGTACACTGAGCTGTCATCTCTGTGACTGCTATTATTATGCTTCAATCTGTTTCAAAAATTGGTCATGAACAATGATGTTATTAGTTATTAGTGTTTAAAAGACTAAAACTAAAAGTGAAACTAAAATGAATAAGACGAAAACTAAAACTCAGGTGTTTTAGTTTTAGTCGACGAAAACTAAAACGAAAACTAAAATTGGGCTTGGGCCTAAAACTAAAACTAGACTAAAACTAAAATTATTACAGACAAAACGAAATAAAAACTAAAACTAAAATAGGACCTGGGACTAAAACAACACTATTGGACTATTATATTATTTATAGTAGCTACTCTGAAATGACTTTCTGATACAAAGCATGCAGTTGATGCCATCGTTGGATCATTCTCTGCTGTTCTAGCCACTCTAGAAAATACAAAAATTCTAAAATAAAGCAAGTGTTAGAGCAGAAGCTATGGGACTATCTGTTTTAATAACAAAATATTCTTTCATTTTTTCTGATGCTATTTGTACAAAAGCTGTTGGATATATATATTTGTGTTATCAAACTACTTGCAGCGCAAGGACATAGACATTGCATTTACAAAACAATTGATCGATGTTGGAAGAAATAAGTTAGTTGAAATGAGAACCGATAAAGCCTTCGAAATTCTGAAACTGAAAGTATATGTCAAATGATTTATTTATTAACAAAAGTCGTTCCAAACTAGATTTTAAAATCAAAATTTAAAGAAAAGCGAATTACAAAAAATAAAAGTTATTGCAGGTGAACCTAGCAGAGATAAAAGGGATGATGATCCAACTATAAGCTTTAAATCTGAAACGTACTTCACTATCTTGGATACACTTGTAACAGAAATAGATAATCGATGTAATGACTTTCATGGCACGGTTATTTATTTCTATTGTATTGATCCATCACAAAAGTTGGAAAAATAAATATTCTTTGCGAAGAAAATATACAAACATGACATTAACCTTGAAGAGGCAATCGTTGAATATAATACATTCAAATCTTTGTATGCATCAAAAGGTCCATCACTATCTAGTGTACTACAACTTAAAGAGGTTCAGCCATTCTTGACTGAAAAACAAATGGCACCAGGCAGATGCGTCATTAGGGTTGGTGACACCCGGGTGGTAGCTCATGGTGTTACCCCCTCATGATTTAACATAGAACTCCGAGTTTTCCAGTGACAAATAACGGGAATATATAGAATTTTTCAGTCTGGTGTCACCCACCCCCCCGATGGTGTCACCCGGGGCGGCCCGCTGCCACCGCCCCCCCTAGCGACGCCACTGGCATCAGGTCTCCATAATTTGCCAATACTCTATAAAATTTACTTGAATCTTAGCAGTGATTGAAAATCATCAAAATTATTTGCGCTCAACAATGACAAACGAACGTCTATCTGGATTGGCATTAATTTCAAATGAACGTAATCTATCTGAGAACGTTGACTTTGAACCAACGATGAATCGTTTTGCTTCAATGAAATCACGAAGATAGGAATTAAATTACGGCTCAGGGCTCAATATAAATTCGCATAAAACTAAGTTTGTTTCTTAGATCAATAAATATACGATTGGAATTAATTTACGTTACTATTTCGAAAACATATATGTTTATATTTTTGATTCTGCTTGACTTATTCGATGATTTGGAAAATTTAATTAATTAGTAGGCTAATAATTAGTATTTACGGAATGCTCGGCTGTTAGTAAAATTTGGCGGTGCCCCCTGAAATTATTCTGCACCCCCCCTCCACGCAGACAATGCTAAATCCGCCACTGATAGTCAGAATAAGTGGTAGTTCAAAAGTAGAAAAATATGTTGTTTAACAGGGTATATGCGACGTCGTAAAACAACGTGTGGGCAAAAAGCATTCGTCGGCAAACAAAAACAACCCCGAAAAATCCAACAGCCAGAAAGGGGAAGAAAGTTGTACATAGATTGTGAAGGCAATAGGGAGAATGGGCGTTACAAAGTTTCAACTTATCAATGAAAACAACGTATACGTCCCATGTGGTAAGAAGACACATATTCTTGAATGCTTCCCTCCTCAAAACTGACTGTGCAGGGCGTGCTGGTGCAGGACACAACATAGGTGACAGGTCATTCACCCGCATATGGTCATGTCTACTATTCTAAAGGGACCCAACATTTTTTTTTTAAATCCATGTTTTAAAATTAGAAAACGTCTTTTATTATTCAAGGCTTCATTTTTATCCAATTTACAATAAATTTTAAAAATTGTTTGCTTAAATCATCTTAGTTGCTCAGTGAAAGATAAGGAATATAAAAATTATACTGGGGTGTGTTGAAAAACTTAGATATTATTGTATGTTGACTATTCATTTTTTAAGCAAAAGAAGAAGAAAACATAACCATAAGGCTTCCAGACAAATAAGAGTTCAAATGTAAATTTCTTAAATCCATCACACATGGCAAGCAAGTTTTAGTGGAAATTACTCTAAATTATATTATGAATGAAAAATTTAAGAATTTAAACGTGATATATATTCAATTTAAATCCTTTAATCCATGAATAAACAAAATGCTTTTATAATGTTCTGTGCAGACTTAACTTTGCCAGTTGTAAAAAAATATTGTGCTTAGCCTAAGAAGATCTGGGTGCTTTTATTTATTTTGTTAATATATTAACTAGACATGATTTTTTTTAGGACTAAATTTTTTCAATATTCATGCAGGGGAACATACATAAAATTTTTTTCAAAGGTGGAAAACCTATGTAATGTTCATGTTGAATGCAAAAATTCAGCAGCTTACCACCATCAAGTTTAAACCTTACTATTTTGAAGCAAGGGTCTATTATAATAAAATATTTTTAGTTCTTTTTTTTACAAATCAATGCAACAATAAACAATAAGAGTAGTCATGCACTTTATAATTAGAAATAAAACACAATACCATATTTTCATGTTTAAACTGTTTTTATTATTTTTTTTTGTCATTATATTTTTAGTTTGTTATTTGCTTTTTTTCTTCTTTTTTTAATAAATTTTTTAAAATATTTTTTTTACTTCATCATGTATTATCAAATTAAAACGTCACTATACCTTACAATTTTCATTTACACAACTTTCACTAAATAGCACAAATCAATTCATCATTAGTAAGTAGTATGTTAAGCATGAAATTACTTCAATCAATGAGACAAAAAATTTTAAAAGCAGTATGGATCAGGATCATCTTTTGCTTTGCTTTCTTCCTTTCAAAAAAAAAAAAAAAATTCTTAAAATAAAATGTGGTAGATGAAACAAAAATGAAAGAAAATATGCATTATCACTCAAATATGTTTGCCCCTGCAACTCACACAACACTCACCTTCAATTCAAAATGTATTTTTTCTATCTTACTTATAATGTTAGCCACAAATCCTTTAAAAGAGCATTTCGTATTAGAATTAACAATTCCGAATGCATATTTAAAAAAAAAAACAACTGATGAATATTTAAGTTGTTTTTTTCAAAGTACTCACATTTGCAAATATTGCCAGATATCAAGAGCTAACTTTAAACATACTTGGTTCCTATGAAATAACATTGAAACCATAAATTTTGCTTTGCAGACCTGAGTAGGCCCCAGATAGCAGCTAACTCTGCTGAACTTAGAGAAGACCAGAGGTTCCTTGATGCTATAAATAAATATAAAACAAGTTATAGTTATAGCCTTAGAATCTTTTACGGGCTTGCAAACATTGAGCTGAAATTGCACTCACATGGTAACAATGGCTTGATTTTGAATGGCATTATGTATCAACTGCCTTTACAATTTGTACATAAAAAAGGTTGAAATAAGGTACTTTCTTGCAGTAATGAAGTTCTTAGGATCAAATTAAAATAAACCTGTTTCATAATTTTATTTTTAATCAATAAATACAGAGCTACTTTAGTTAAAATACAGGTCAAAGGAAACTTTTTTACTAGAGCTTGTGGGTATAGCACAGTTAAGAATAAGAAAAAAAATTCAGCCCATTAAACAAATTAATACAGGAAAAGGTGAACCAAGACAAAATTATCTACATGTGACATCGTTTTTGCTTTTATTACTTTCAACTAAAAATGTAAGTAAATGTGATTATTGATCTGGTAATTTTAAAATAATTGCCTACGTACATTTTTAAATGTCAGTTTAACTTTGAATTTAAGATTTTAAAAAAAATGTTTCAGGGCTGTTGCAAAGTAGAAAGAATGTTTCATTGAATTTAGGGAGACAAAAATAATTTGAGCAGTCATATTAATATTAAAGATTGAAATCTACAGTAGTTATAAAAAATTAAATGCTAGTCTAATGCAATTCTATTTATGCACCATTATTATAGAACATATTTATTTCATTTTTAAATATGGTGATGGTTAAAGATAGTAACTGAAATTATGTAAGAAATGTGTCTAAATTTTCAAAATAACATAGGATGCATAGAAATTACATAAATGTACTAAAACTTTAAGATACAATATTTAATTTAACATCTGTGCCCTATTAAAATTTTTATTTAGCAAAAACATATATGGAATGAATCTATTTAAGTACTTTAAACACAGTGTTAGATTCCTTTCATTTCGAACACTTAAAAGAATATTACATAATCATTCAGAGTGAGCCATAATTTCATTAACAACAAATCGAATAAATTTGAAAACCTATAACAAACTTACAAGCTGGGCTCATTTCATTTACAAATAGGAAATGGAAACAAAACCTCTCAGTTCAAAATAGACATTTGGAATAGTCCATGAAGAGTTATATACATAAGAATTTATATACACAAATGCATAGCATATTAGTACTTAAAATTAAAACAATTTTGTTATTTCAATAATCAGTTATAAGTACACACAATTTTATGGTTAATTTTAATTTACTTTGGAAGGATTCACATTTGAAAGCAAGGCAACGGAAGTAGGCTATTGGTTTAATTCACAACAATTTAAAAACTTAGTTTAGTTGGATCAATTTCAAAAACATTTTAAAGTTAAAATACTAATAAATAGTCTAATCGGAAGAACACAAAAACGATTTTTGAATGTTTGAAGACTACATTATTGCTTTAAATTTGTTTTAAAAATATTTAAATTTCCATTTAAATACTCATATTGATCTAAATTTTTTACTTTATACCGTTATCTTAGATCAATTAACATACATTAGAAGACTATTTTTAAAAAATAGAAAAGAAATGGAAATGCCTGTCATATGAAAGTTAAAGTTGTTTAATGTCTAAGTGCAGAGAATAACATTCCACTGTTAAAAAATTGTTTTTAACTTAAATTAAAATGAATAGATACAATTTTAACAAATTATATTGAAGTTGAAGGCCTAAAATCCTTGTCTGCTTTGTAGAGTTTTAGAGTTTAAAGACTTGGTGAATGTAGATTTTAAAAGCAATCGGCAGACTGAACAATTTTAATATTTGGTTAACAAATATAGATGATTTGAAATGGTTTGTATTTTGATGCTGTCATATATAAATTTCTTTTTAAAAAATCAAATTTTTAATATTCTCTATTTAAAAATTGTAGTTAGTGATAATGAGGATTGATCAAATTAAATATCTATCGATGTAAGATGCAGTTAAGGCTAATTTTATTTTATATAAAATCTCTTCAGCTATATATAGCTAGTTTTTTTAAACCTCAGTAATTATGTTTAAAACATTACGAACCTTACTTGAATTTTAATTGTTAGAATTTTTATAAAGGAAAAGAATAATTGATTTTATAACCATTACAACTTGAGGAAATGGACAATAACTGAAGTGAGAAACATTTCTTTAAAATTATAGTGCCAAAGCATTACAGAGTAATAAATACATTTAATGTAGTCATTAATAACAGCTTTAGCAAAATGTCTCAAGATTTTTCTTTTAAAACTAAAGTACATGATAGTAATAAAATCTCAACATCAGTTGAATTAATATATTCAACATTAGAAAAATGAATACTTCATTTTCATTATCCAGCAAAATGTAATCCATTCTCAAAGTTTTTTTAAAAATATATATTATCATAAAAACAGTGATAAAAGCACATTGCACCAGCAGATGGCACAGCATTTTGTTCCTCCACAGAAATTTATTTTCACTAATTACTATTTCAAACACATTGCAAGCTCAGATATTCCCTATTTTAAATGGCTGTTTCACACGATTTTCTCTACATTAATTAACAATTAATTTGCACTAACAGTTTTAAAAAAAATAACAAATACTAACAACAAACTGTTGTTTATAATTTTAAAAATTAAAAGATCTATTGCCTTTAAAAAAAAAGAACTGAAATTATATAGATGAACCCACCAACATGAAATATAAAATTCACGTAAAACATAAAACACTTATTTCTGTTTAAATATTTCATTTTTATTTCATTTATTTTATTTTTTTGTTAAAAGAAAGAAACGATGATAATGTATTTCTTCTGAAACTTTTCAAAATAATAGTGAAATGATGAAAATATCTCTTTAAATATTAAGTGCTACAATGTCCAAATTTGAACATTATTTTACACATCGATCACAAAATAACGGAAAAACCTAAAGTCACTATCATAGTAAAATAAAGTAGGTCGATGTCCAGAGGGTGAAATTGTTTTTGTGGGCATTTATTAGTATTGAAGCATTTTTTTCCCTCTCCATTAAATGAAGTAACTTAGTGATTTCTAATGAAACTACAAACATATATTTGGAATTGCAACCATTCTGAAACAGCTGCCATTTCCTGAAACCTTTGGGTCCAACATACAGATTTATATATCAAGCAACACTTCATTACACACATAGAGAAACAGTTCAGATTTAACACACCACATAGTCATAACGAAGCTATGACAAAGTTTCTGTTTTTTTGTTTTTTTTTTAAATATATTTTTTAATTTGCACTTATCTTTTTAGAATATGTTAATACAATTTCCATTGAAACTTGATAATTTAAAAATTTTAATTTAAAAATTTTCATAGTTCCACATCATGTCAATACTGTAAGAATCAACTCACTTCATAGTGCTTGATTTTTGTAAGAGATACCTTGTTAGGATAATACCTTCTATTTTTGTGCAAGAATGAAATTAAAAATCACTCTAAATCATAGTGCTTTTTAAATAAGAAATTACACATACTTTTCTGTGGATGGTTGAATGAAAAGAATTATTTATTATTTTTTGCATTTTATCATAAAAATATACACCTTGGCTATTGAGTTGATAAATTACTGAGGATCAACAGAACAATAATATATGAATGAAAAGTCAGTCACCTGTCCCAGAAGTACATAAACGCACTAAATTAGCTAGCTTAAATAAATAATGACATTTTTATACAAAGTTTACCTTACACTACAAAATCATACTCTTATACAAACAAACAAGCTGTAACACTATGTAGCTTTGATATCCTCCTCCACCGGCACGAAGAATGATGCATGATTTTAATAAAGAAAACAACACTTCATATAATTCCGTTAGGCAGCTGATAATATGATCACACTAATTAACACAATATGATACTGAATTAAGTTCACATGACTAATTATTGACATTTTGGAAAGAGCCTCAGCAAAGTTATCTCAAAGTTTAACAATTGTGACAGCCAATGCGTTTGACCACCTAGTATGGAAACATAACTCATCTTTTAAATAAATTAGATATGAAATAGTTTATAGTTGTTTGTTTTTTTTATAGATTATTGTATTTTCATTAGAAGAATATAATAAGTTGCACAGATACTGATCTTGTAGAAATCACACACTCGTGGGGTATAGGGATTTTTACATCAAGCATGCTCTGTCAACAGAGCCCACTTCATATCACCTAGCACTGCTGCCTCCTCTTGTTTGGGAATTATCTCTTTTACCACTTTTCCGTCTTTGTTTACCTCCTGTATTGTGCCTGCTAAAAACCTTAACAGTTCCTGACCTTGAGTTACTACTGTGAGAGGAGCTGAATGGAACGGGGGGAGGGCGTTGATGTGCTTGTTGCAATGGCATCCCTCCTTGAGATGTGGCCCCATTTCCATAAGACATATAATGTTCTCTGTTATCTCTTGTTGAGGGTCCAGGATTGGAGGATACTAGATAAGTATGGTGCTGGACAGACGGATATGCAGATGGGTCTTGATGAGAATGAGAAGCTCCATTGAAACCACTGTAGCCTGAAGAAGCATAGTGGCGGTTGGAATAAAAGACTGCGCTGGTGCTACCACCAGCACCACCCCCACTGCTACTGTTGCCATTATATGAACGAGAGGAAGACACGCTGCTGTTGCTGGCATCTCGTGGTGGTTTAACACCAGAGTTGTTGCATTGAGGTGATACTGTTGGTTTAGAAGATTCTCTACTTCTGGCCAAATTTGCATTGTGACCTACATTGTAGTGACCACCAGTGGCAGATGAACGCCCAGTTTTGCTGCCTGGCAAACACTCACTGTGTTGAAACAAGTGTGTTTGACGAGGTTGGTTAGCATCATTGCCATATTCAGAATCCTAAAATTAAACAAATAATATATATAAAATTGATCATTTTTAAAAGACAAGTTTTGGTGAATATCTCGTTAAAATAATTATTAGGAAATACTAAGAATGCTATTATATGGCGCATTTTGAAATTATTTACTTTTCCTCTTTGCAGTTTTTATATAAATTTCTTGTGTTTTGTATCAACTGGAGTCATCTTTATAAGGCCAGTTATCTACCTGCTCATCATTGCCACAATTATCAAATAATTGTGGTGTGAGTGTGACAGAGAATATTTTAGTAGCACTGACAAAATATAGTATCACTACCAAGGTTAACAGTAAGTGGAGGAAAAAAAAAAGGAGCATTTGAATGAAAACACTGAAAAGATACCAATAATTTAAATTTGATTTTCTTACAGTATCACTGATGTTCCCATCTGACCCAGCCTGTGAGCTAGCTGAAGACTTGTAACCAGAGCTGTTCCCACAGGAGTCACTAGCTTCACTTTCAACATTTCCCTCCTGACTAGTTAAGCTATTGGAATTTCTTGCCTCAGCTAAGCTACTACTTGATGCCCCTCTGAAAAAAACATTTGTCAAATAAATTATAATTAACTTTAAAAAATAATGATAACATAGTAATTTTATTTTAATTAAAAATTTAGCATATAAAGCACACGGTAAATGTATTACAACAGGTTAAACAAATTATTGGTTTGTATTTATTAATTCTTCATCCACAATACAACATACAAAAGGAAAACAGCTTAACAATTGCACACAAAAACTATTTAAATATACCCCTCCAAATATTAATTGTGTAAGTGTTTATAGGCATCTAGTAATTGAATTGAAGAGCTTTCTTCGAACTCACCTAGTTACTTCAGTTTTTCGTGAAGCTACAGCAGCATAAGAAACTTCATTATTTTGATGATGAGATCCATGTTTGCTGCTTGTCGCTCTCACAGGAACTGAATCTCCAACTGGGGGGGAGGCTGAGGGTGGTGGTGGGGAAGATTCTAATGGAGCGATGTCATACATATTCTCCTTATTCATCTTCTGCCTTTTAGAAAACTTATTCTTTACCCATGATCTGTACTCAATAACCTCTTCTGTAACTCTGATTATTCTTCCTAGGATGCTATCAACGATAAAGATATATTAAAATATTGTGAAATTTCTTTTACAGAGTTATTAAATAATAAGGCATAAAAATTCAGTTATCTGAAAAGGAATTCATTTGTTTATGACAGTTTAAAAAGCATCATTAGAGAATGACTTTTATGTGTCTTTCATTTTTATTTTTGTTACTTGTAGGGCTGTCAACAATCTACCAGGAACCCTGGTATCCATAATTAAGCAACTGCAAGATAAACTGACAGTGGGAGAACGAGTCAATCACACAAGAATCAAAAGAACTGTTGAACTGGTTGACAGACATCTTGGCCATAAATCGTGGAGGCCGATTTGATAGTCACACAGAAAAGCACTCTAATAATGTAAGTAAAGGGTGGCTAATGTCAATTACAGGGAATACATAAATTAGATGTTGATTGGCCACTAAGTATTGTTTAAATTTTAGTACCAAGTAAAGCCTAATTTTTTACCAAAGCATGATTTATCAAGCTCACAGTATTACATAATTTATTGCTCTTGACGGCAACCCGTTCAGCCCCAAAGAAGTAGGTGGTCTTAAAAAAATTAACATTTCTCCTTCCCAAAATTGACTTCATACCTACCAGTCAAGCCCACGAGTACTAGGGCAGATTATTTTTTTAGTAAACTTGACAGCTCTTGTCATGTAACTTTTTTTTACCTTAATGTAATATAGTAGGTTTACCTTTCATTGTGCTGTGACAGATGAATATTATGTGGCGCAACAGCATGATTAAGGGCAAGATAAGCATACTCAAAGGCCTTTTTTACAGACATGGCTCCAAATGCACTTCGACCAATGTCATTTCCTGTTTATAACATAAAAGGAAGATATAAATATGTTGGGCAGTAATGAAAGGATATTTTATGAAATATTTAAAATAATAACTAAGAGTATGTCATATCTCATGTATTAAGAGGTTTTGATCAATTTGCTCAAAAGAAATTCAATTTTTATGTTCACTTTTATATTATTTTTGCACATATTTAGTTACCAGCTTTAAGTGGATCTTCAATGCACAGCATGGAAGGACGGTAACCATTCTCCATGTCTTTAGATAACTCATCTTTTGGAAGATAAGCTCCCCCATTCTTGATGCGAATGGCAGTTGTCAAGTAATTGAAGTTACGTCCATAAAGCTCAAAAAATTCTATCAAGAGGATCCCCAAATTAACATGTTCCTTTGTTGCATTTGCCCTTGGATGTAACTATAATGAAAACAAATTTTGTAACAAGTAGTGTTATTTTTTAAGTTGAACAAGAAAGATTTATAATAATAGCAAGCTTTAATAGAGACTTGGAATTGTAGATACCAAAGATCTACAGCAATTACCTTCAAATGATAATAATGAGCAAAGAAGTTAAAATTACAAATTCATGAACTTATCTTAGAGATGAATTTAGAACAACAATAATATGTATTAAAAAATTGTTACAGCAGTTCAAAATTGTGTACCTGTAAAAAACTAATAGCCAGTAAAGTAAGACTATAGGAAGATATGCCCCCAGTGAATACTTCATTTAGATCCCTTTGTAGAAGAAACTGCTTGAGCACCAAAACTAAATATTTTAGACAGTCGTATTCTTTCATGTAATCCTGAAAAGTTTAAAATTAATATACACATATATTGATACACAGAAACAGATATAAATTATAAATAATTACTTTTTTTAAAATTGATGTTTGTTGTAAATAATTGTTTTTGTTCAAGGGAGGATGATGCACTGAAATACATGCCTAACTGTCTAATTATGCTGCAATAAGAATATTAAGCCAGTAGCAGGTATTGCAATATATATATATATATATTCACACAAATGATTTGTTAAAATTACTTTCAGCACATTTTGAAACTAAACAGGATTAAATAATATGAACATTAGTATTGTGGGGACATTAGGGCGGGTAGGGCGCTGCGTATGTTTGGCCTTTGAGGTGCCGCGGGCGAGCCCAGGTGGCCAGAGCCGCTAGTCCAGGACTACCGGGTGTGGCCTAACTTATGTACATTCATTATTCGTGCATCTCTCTCTCACATGCGTCCGTCTACCTCTGCCTCCAACTTCATAACTCTTTCTTCTCCCTGCGTGTCTCTCTCTCCGTCTCAGTCCGAGCCTTAGTCCATTCCCGGCTCCGCCCCCAGACTTCGCTGTCTGAAAGTCAACCGTCAATCAAATTGTACCTCCCCTTAGGTAAGACGGGGGTAGGTGGGTGTACCCTGTCATGGTCAGTAATCCCCCCCCCCTTTCCTTGTCGGCTCCTGTCTACAAAGCCCCGTTCGTCCTTCCTATGTCCTTTGATTCCCAATTCAAGCGAGGTAACAACTAAACGTCACAGTTCGCACCTCCGGCCACACCCGGTAGTCCTGGACTAGCAGCTCTGGCCACCTGGGCTCGCCCGCGGCACCTCAAAGGCCAAACATACGCAGCGCCCTACCCGCCCTAATTTCCCCACAGTATCACTAGCGTTTATCACACACAAAGTTTTATGGTAAATTATTTTGACACAAATTAATATATTGAGTGATAAAAGAAAATATCCCCAAGACAGTTCACAAAGATCTCTATTTTCAAATCAAAATACTGTATATACTTGTTCTAAATGCGACCTTTTTTGGACAAAAATTCTAGGGGAAAGGTTGGGGGGGGTTTTCCCCCGCTTACAACAAGGCTATGTGATTTCTAAAAGTACTATCTGTGTTGTTATAGATCATCAAGGTCCTTTTCTACATTCTACATAATTCCACTGCTTCACCAGAAGCTATAAAATATTTTTAAACCTCTGCCTTACCTTATTGAATCATTTTATTTATTTTAGTGTATATTTAAATAATTTTTGTTTTCTCAAATTTTGTTTTCTACAATTAATTTTAATGTACGCGCTTTTGCCACTGTTTACCTGAGAATTAAAAAAAAACAACTGCTAACTCTTGCCTATCAAAGAGCACAAAGACAAAGATAAGTAGTATAAAATAAACAATCTTAATGATCGCTCTAGCTTGTAGCGTAAAAAATATGTGTACCATTTTGTTTACGCTGTCCTATTATTTTTTAGTGTTGGCTTACGAGTGGGTTACACACTTTTAATACTATTCTCTTACAAAAGAAAGAAGGGGGGGGGGGGGGGAGAGGTCGGCTTATGAATGAACGGGCAGTAAATCAAGAATATACGGTAAAATATGAAATATAAAATAAATTATTGAGGAAGAACTTTCAACTGCCTTGTTACTGCATTAAAAGTTTTTTTTACAAGCTTTTATTTAAGTCACACTGTTTGTAAGTTGTATCCATCCATCCGTCAAATCTTGTAACATAAAGTTAAACCGCTTCTAATAGTCCTGGAGATCTCTAAATTTTACCAAAGATAGATCTTGGATGATAATGCATTGTATCAAAATTTTCAGATTAACTCTTAATGTGCCATAAGGTTTTCGGAAAACTTCCGCCTCAGTACCATAAGAATTTCCCGAATTGCGATCAACCGGTTATGAAATTTAAAAAATTGCGTAAAATCCATTTTTATTATAATGGTCATACTGATGTCATCTTTTAGAATAAGAATGGTTATTTTTTGTATCCGAAAGACCGTTTTGAGTTTAAAACTATTTTTACCTGCAGTTTAGTACTATTATTTTAGTAATAAAGTATAGCAAAATCGCATCTTCGAAAAAAAAAAAAGTAAAAACTTCCAAAAAACATCGCGAATCGAGCGATAACACTAGCGAGGGAAACAGTCGCCATTGCCAGAAGTCGAAAACATCGTTCATCCCGCACTGAATAGTTTTTATTTTTTCTAAAGAGAGTTCTATTGAGTCGCGCATTACCGCTCTTTGGTACTAAACAGTAAACTGCGGATTACCGTGCTTTGGTACATTAAGAGTTAATCAAATGTACTGCAATTAACCCTTAAAGCCCCACAAGGTTTTCAATAATCTTCTGCCCCATTCCCGGAAGGATTTCCCGTATTGCGATCAACTGGTTATGAAATTTAAAAAATTGCGTAAAATCCATTTATATTAATATTGTCATACTGACTTCATTTTTTAGGCTAAGAATGGTTATTTTACGCATCCAAAACACTGTTTTCAGTTAATTACTATATTTACCTGTAATTTAGTACTATTATTTTTATAATAAAGTATAGGAAAATCGCATCTTAAAAAAAAAACGTAGTGACACTTTACGACGCTTTGGGGATAGCGGGTAGGAACGCATTACAATGCTTTGCTTAACTTAACTAAGAGTTAAATTAATGCATTTTTTAGTTTATCTCTATATAGCATCTGTACCCGTCTGCTATTGTTCACATCCACATGACACCGGAGTTCAGCCCAGCCATCGCTGACCACATACCCGTGTTTAACTCTTGAAGCCCCAAAAGGTTTTCAAACTTCCACCTCAGTCCCTTTAGGATTTCCCGTATTGCGATCAACTGGTTATGAAATTTTTTAAATTTCGTAAAAATGCATTTATATTATTGTCAAACTGACTTAGTTTTTTAGGCTAAAAATTGTTATTTTACCCATCCAAAACACTGTCTTAAGTATAGGAAAATCGCATCTTCAAAGAAAAAAACGTAAAAACTACCAAAAAAACTTAGCGAATTGAGGGATAACACTAACGTGGGCAATGGCCGTTATTGCAGGAAGTGGAATACATCATCTTTCAAGTATTGAAGAGTTTTTACTTTTCTGTGATTTCGTTTATAAATAATTCTATCAAAGCTCAGATAACCCAGCTTCGGTAATAGCGGATAGGTGCGGATTACCGCATTTGGGGCTTTAAGAGTTAACAGCTCAGTAAAACAAAACTAAAACTTAATTGACATGTTTATTGTAAATAAGAGTGTGTCCTTTTTTAAAAATTATTTCTTATTTAGAACTAACCTTTATAAGGCGAGCACTTTCCACACCAAAATTCTGGTTACTATCTGTGTTAAAACTTACATCCACTTTAACATCACTCTCTGAGTCAGTCAATTTTACTATAGGTACCTTAAGATATTGAATCAAAACAATATAATAATGAAAGCCTTGTTTAAATTTAACTATAATTTTAATTATTTAGTAAATTAGTTCAGAAAACACTAAATACAGTTTCTTTTAGCAGAATTTGTTTAAAGTAACTACCTAGACCTACAATAAACATTTCCACATAAAAAAAAAAAAAATCATAAATAAAATGAATGTGATTTCTTTTTCTTTATTTAAACTTGAAAAGCATCTATTTCCTTTTGTGAATAAGGAATTACAGTATGTGTTTTAACAGTTGGAAATGAAAAAATGAGAGAATATTTAATGATTACTTGAAAATAACAGATAAGTTAAGATCTTTTAAACTTACAGAAGCTTTGTCTAAAACTTTGATAGAGGAAGGGTGAGCTACTTTTCTGGCAACCAATTCATTCTGTAACGTAAAAAGCGGTTGGGAGTCCCAATTTCCAAACACTACTAAGTCAATGTCACTGAAAATAGATATTTCATTTAATCATTTCAATGGGAAAGTGTCAGGGGCAATGTTCCTTGTAAAGTTCGTTGGGCCGTGTGCAAAGTTGCAAATCATCCATTTTTTGTGCAATAATTTACTAATTTAGGTGCGCAGTAATTCTTAACTGCTGCATTGCTGTTAAATTATATGGTTTTTTAAAATCTCTTGGAACTCGAACATATTCTGACAAAAACTCTCACGATTACTTCTCATTAAAAAGAGGTAAACACAAATTCCTAAATATATGTCAACTTTAGAAATATTCACTCCAAATGTGGTGGTGAGAGAGTAAAGAAAGATCTTTTCATTAATTTAAAGCGCAACCTTGGTATTCTCATTTAGCTTTGAAAGGTATAGTGATTTAAGGTCTATATTCTATTCTTATTCACTGTAAATAAAGCTTTAAGGTGGGTGAGACATCCCAAATACCTGGTGGGAAGATAAAGTCCAGTTCTGAAGCTGCCAAAAATTTCAACCTGTCAATGATAGAAACAAAGACTTTAATCAAAATCTAATTAAAACAATTTAAGACAAATTTACTATAATCGTTTAATAAAATAGCTCATAATACATTTGTAATTATTGTTTCAATTACCTTTGCATTAGGCCAAAGACCTTTTATAACAGATCTCAGACGATCCACAACTGCTTTACGCATACTTTCTTCCTGAGGTTGAGGAGACATGTGTTCATAGAAGTCAATAATCTCTTGGTGCAATCTATGGAAGAAAAAAAAAGAAAACTTTTTAAAATATGATTTGTTGTAATTTAAATTCTTAAATAAACCACACAAATTCTTTTTTTGATAATGGGGATACAATATATTCTGGTATTTATTTTAAATAAATGAATCTCATTCAAAACAAATTATTCTGAAGAGAGTGACTGGCTTTCTTTTTTAACAAAAATGAAAAAAGACAATTGTATATTGTGGGGAAATATCATGGCATCAGCACATATATATATATATCTCATGAGTAAAAGACATATCATTATTACAAAATAATTTTTAGAAAAAAAAACAACTATCAAATAAAAAAATCAAAATTTAAATCAATGTAATAATTAAATTTAGTCCTAAGCAGCGGGGCTGAAGCCATCCTTACAGAGCCCAGCTGACTGATGGTATTTATAGAAAAAATATTGCTCTTCGTTGAAAAAATAATATACATATGGTATATCCCAAGTTTATAAATATGAAAATCCATATTTGACATAAAATAATAATTTTTATGGTGCAATTAACGTAGCTGATGTACAAAAGTATTGTCATTTATGTGGTTATTATGATATGAATGTTTATTTAATTAATATATGTATGTTATTATCTCAAGGTATAGCTCTGTGAGCCCAGTTCCTTGTTGGGATACACCACTATATAAATTATCAATTTATTATTATTAAACAAACTTCTTTGCACCACAACTACTAGCTAAGAACCAGATTTAAGAAACTTGCTAGTACATAGGCTTATTAGCAGAATAATATCTATAAATGCTCACTATTAATGAGTTTATATGCAGTGTTTTTCTATTCATAAATTCTAAATATTTAAATCTTTTTGGTTGTTTAAATGTAAAGCTTTAACATTCAGTTAGGGTTTAATTATTTTTTAAAATTTAAACTCTACTCAAAATAATTTTTCTTTTATACCAAAAAGGAATTTTTAAATACGGCTCTTAATTTTTTTTTTCTTTGTTAAATGGCTCTCAGATGGGCATGGCCACCAGTGGTATAAAGGAATAAATTCAAAGAAACTTACATATGAAAAAACAATATAGAGGGCACGGCCCCTAAATGAGTGATAATTTTTTTAAACATATTGATGATGTACTCAAGAAAGTATCAGGGCGATCTGTTGAATAAAATAACACTGTATATACTCTCTCTAAAACCAACCTTTTTTGGACAAAATCTAGGAGAAAAGGGATTGGGGGGGGGGGGGGGGGG
>MUZC01000037.1:765668-791215 GCA_002072015.1 Radix auricularia | reverse complement strand
CCGGTAAGCGACCCCCCCCCCCATTTTCCCCCTAGATTATGTTCAAAAAAAGGTTGGCTTTACGAGTTTATGTGGTATTTAAATTATGACCCATAATTAGCCTTCTAGATCAAATATGAAATGTTGAGTATGGGTTAATGTATAGTTTAATTAATAATATTACTATAGCAAAATGATTCTTACAACATGTACAAATTTGTTACCTGTCAAAACGGCCCCAGACAATTGTACACATTTTTTAAAACAACAAAAATTTATTTTTTTTAAATTTTGAGTTTATTTAACCTATGTTCAACTTATTCACCTTTTATGAAAGTGGTCAAATTGTAAAATTATTTTTTGTGACGTTATGATATTATTTCTTCTCAACAAACAATTGTGACTTGCTACCATATAGTTTAAATATTATTTAATTATTTCTTGTAATATTATTATAATTGTTTTTTGTGAACTAAAACGGACACTGAATCAGTGAGTAAAAATAATAATATAAAATCTTATTCCATTAACAAATATTAGTCCAGGGCTGATTTGTCTGAGGCCGTTTTTTCGGTGAACTGTAAAAATTGTATTTTGTCAAACTTTGACACCTAGTAAATGACACGCAAAAAAATAAATAATGTTACTTTAGTGAATCCCATAATTCTACAACTACAATGAGTGACAAGTCCTACAATTGTACCTGACCTGAACAACGTTTATAATTTTCCATTTTTTGGCTGAGGTTTATGACTTTATATCTTAACATAATTGATACATGAAGCTTATTTGAATAGTTTAAGTTACAATTGCCTTTATCTCATAATTTAAATTCAACCTACAAAGTTATAACAATTTTTTTTTCTATTAGCTGAAAAATTATCTGCTTGCCATCAAATGTAAATAAAAATGTCACAATAATTTCAGGAAAGGGATTACTAAAGAAAAACAGTAATCGTAAAGAGTTTACATGTTACAAAGCGCTAAATGTTAGAGTAATATTTTGAATAGTAAATTATAACTGGAAGTTGAGCTGAGAATCTTCCATAAAATTTCCAAGTTACTAATCAAACATTTCTATGAATGATAAACGTAGCTTAGGTGCACCATCATGTCATTAAATGTTGTTTTGTTTTTTGTTGTGAGTTTTGTAAATAGGAAATTAATGTTATAAATTTTTTAATTGAATGGAATTGTTAGTATCTCTATGTCAAGCAAAGTGAGCCCAGCTGCTTGCTGGGGTACTATGTTATATAAATTTAAATTCTTAATTTTTTATTTTTATTATTACTATCTAATATATATCAAACTTGTAAGTGTTTCTGGCTTGAATTTAATGCTAGCTTATTCGGACATGCAATGCATAAGCTCATAATTGCAGGAATAAGTTATGAAGATATTTTGAAGTAATTATAACTAGAATTAAGCATGGTAAGAAAATAAATCAGAAAATTAACATGTTTATATAAGCCTATAATATATAAATATTATGTAGACCATTTTTTAATATCCTTTTATGACCAATACCATGCTATAATTTGTTGTATGAAATGTGGTGTAATAGTCTAAAACACAAAATAAAAACAAGGCAATATGAATGAATAGTGGAGTTAATACATTGTAATATGTTAGCAATTTAATTTTTTTTTAATCTGAAAATAAATCTTGTATACAGCTGAACATAACAGCATCAACATCTTAATTAAAGGTCAGGATTAAAAAAACAGGTTCAGGGGTATTCTGACTCTCCACCTCCACTTTAACCAGTTAAACAAAATCAATGTTTCAATTAAACTAGCAATAATTAATAATGATGGTATTAGTAATACAATGTACATTGTATTATGTATGTAAGTAAAGTATGCATAATCTAAGTATAGTACAAGTTAAGTATCAATAGTAGTATCATCATGGTAAACTTGATAGTGATAGTAATCCAAAGAAAAATTGTAAGTCTGAGTAATCATATATTTTAATTTTAGTTAGCTTAAGGTTGAGGCATAGGCCTAGGTCGATTGTCCACTTTGTGAATTATCAAAATTTAGATGGATAAACATTGTCACTGACAGTGAAATCATAAACTATAATATCATGCATGGCCATAAATGAAAGTAAGACTAATTCACTAAAACTAAGCCTGACTTATAAGCAGAGAGGGTTTTACGCCACTGCAACAAATGCAGCCGCAGTGGGCCCCACACTAAATGGGCCCCACTATCTCAATTTTTACTCATCCCTTATCCCTACCCCGAATGGGTCCACACAATCAGTTTTGCATAAAAAGCCACATATGGTTCAGCAATCGTCCGGCCCCGCTAATACAGCAACATGGCTTGAATAAGATCGGTACGGATATCAATTGAATATCTGTTAAAGTTAAAGTGCAGTTTTTATTTTGCAGTCAATTTTACTTTTCACGTGAGAACTGATTTAATTTATTAAATTCATTACAGTTTTATATTTTAGCTGTAGCATCACACATTTTTTTATTATTAATTTTTAAGGATTTTTTTCCCACCTCTTAATTAACGACACAAAGTTTGAAACATGATGCATCCATGTTATTTATCATCCTGCAGGCCAGGTTGGTTCAGTAAGATGTCAAATGAAATTTTATATCTTTTAAAACAAGTTAACAAAAACAAAAAAATCAAACAGTAATGAAAAAAATAATAAATTGTAATTTATATATTGATCATGTAGGAACAGTAGTTAGTAGTAAGTACATAAAATATTTGTAATAAATCTTATGAATGACAAAAAAGTTCTTAAACTAGAAAAATATGACATCATAGGTAAAAAATCTGACAAGCAAGGTGCTGGGAAATGGATGTATCATTGAGAGATGAAAAATTGCCTCAGAAATTAGCACTGACACCACTGACATTCAATGCAAAATAACGTATTCAACAAAACTGCACTTTAGCCTGAATATTTATCCTTGATTGAATCATTAAAATCATGGTTGTCTTCATGATCAGTACATTGTACATTACAATTAATCAATTACTAATTACAGTACATTAACCATTTCCCCATTGCCATGGAATGAATGACAATGTAAATGATTTTCAGTTTTATAAGTGCAAATATCCAATTTTAATATTATGTTTAATATTAACTTTAAGCAACAGTCAGCCTATAGTCCATATGTTTAATGTTAACAGGCCTACTCTAAGTAAGCCAAGTAACTAATAATATTAACTAAAACCTAACTACAGTCAAACCTCTCATAATGAGTTTTTCTTCATAACTAGCAAAGTTTTCTTTTGAAAAAGTCCCTCCCTTTTAACAAGCGAAGATTTGCATGAGTGACACAGAAAGGGAAAGTCCCTTTATCTTGGTGATTCATTTGTGAGTCGGCACTTCCGCCCCGATGTATCAATCTGTTTTAAGCACTTGGTCTGTTAGCGTATTGAGCAGTATTGTTTTCGTGTGTGATCAACGCTTTTACAAATTTTGTATTCAGACAGTTTTAGTAATTATTTTCTTTAAGCGAAGTGTAATAACCTGTGCTGAAATGTCTTAGAGAGGGAAAAAAAACTACTTGAAATGAAACAAAAAACCATTGAAATTGAAAAGCAAGAGCATGGTGAATGGTGGCAAATCTAGCATGCAACTACAATTGGCCAACACCAACGATCTGCACTATTCTCCAGATCAATTAAGGAGATAGAATTAAATGCTGCAAATGAGTGTCAAGAATGTCTACAAAACGGTTAGGCCTACAACACATGTTTATCAAATTTTGAAGCGTCTGCAAAAACAAGGACAAGTGTCTTGGATATTTTTCAAAAATAGTATTTTAAAATAGGAATAATTATTATTATTAATTATTTGTCATAAATTCATATTTTTGTTTACATTTTTTGTTTCAAATCTAAATTTAAATTGTATTTTTAGTAGGCCTATTCTAGTAGTTAAGAATTTAGGAGTAATCTTATTTGAATAAATGTTAATAGTTAATAAAAAAATATTTTTAATTTAAAAAAAATTAAAATAAGTATTTTTTCAGCATGAATTAAGAATCAAATGAAAATGAAACAGATAATGGAATAATCGTATTTTACAACATTGATTTGTAATTTTTCGCTTGCTTAATTAGGACTCTGTCTGAAAGGATTTTACTTTTACATGTTAAGAGAGGTTTGACTGTAATCATGAATCATACATTACATTACAAAGTAACAGAAATTTTTTTAATTAGAATAATAATAAAGTATAAGTAAAGTACTGTAAAGTAAAGTCAAAGTAGGCAAGTTGAAGTGTGTGTGAAAACAATGAAAATGAAAGCGTTACTGTTACGGTTACTTACCCAAAAACACCATGCTCATATTTTTTAAGTGGCTTTCTCCACGGAGTAAGACCATCGTTTTCTAAAATCCTTTTATTCGAAGAAAAGTTTAATCCATACGTGCAAGCGCGATTCTCGCTTCGTTTTCTTTTTTGAACAATATCCTGCTTTTTATGTAAAGTGTTGGAGTCTGTCGGGCTGTCCAGTGGAATATAATCTTGTGGTTTTTGGTCCGATGTTGATCCCAGAATCATGTTGTCTAAACAGTATTGTGTTTCCCAAATTCGCGTCCATAAATCATGAGCATATCCCAATTGTTCAGGTGGATACCAAGCAATTCTTGGATCCATAAAAAAAAAGAACTTATAAACCTAACACACTCAGCAGTAACAATTTTCACGTCACAACCACACTCAAAGTCCCCTGGGATGCTAACACAGAAGTAAGGAAGTTCGAATCGAATCAACGCATGCGTAGTAGCCCAAAAAGCAAAATCGGGCAAAATAAAAGTTGCTTAGTCGGAAACCGTTACGTAAATTGGGATTTAAATTTCTGTTTCGTTATTACATTTGTCTATTTGTGGCTTTGACATTAGAATGCGGCTTTTTACAAAAGTTAATTTTAAAGTAACCTCTGATTTTTTAATAAATTACAAATATAGGGTTCAGATAGAGATTTATTTATTATTTACTAATTGTATAAAAAAAAATTTTTTCTTTAATAGCTCCTACAAATTTCCAGAATAATCTGGCACAGTTTTCTTTTGAAAAAAAAATTGTGAAAAGGCTCTGACTCCTACGTTATTAGAGGGAATTTTTTTTTTTTTAAATTTTCAAAAACATTTGTAGGCTAAATGAGAATATGAAACTAAAAGCCTCGTTATTACGGCACGGGATGTTCAAACAATAAAAAAAAATTATATCAGGCGATTGTTTTCCATTTATATATATATATTTTTTTTTTTTAAATCAAACAAATAAGGCATTGGCATTAGCCTTTAGGTTTACATTGAATGAGGCCTAACCCTATTGATTTATTTAATTGCAGCAGTATAGAAGGTTAAGTCACGCGGCTATTGAATTTTCCCCCCTGGCCCCTGACATTGTCCACTATAGTTACAGTTTCTGACAAGTTTTAGGCTGTAGCAGAGATCGCGAGCAGAAATAGATCTAATACTTTTTCAACTGTTGGCAAAAATATAACTATATTTAGGCTATGCTTTTGATACATATTGTTTTAAAAAGATTTGATCTACTAGTCGCATCAATAATATTGTTAAGATTTTATTAGGCATATTTTTTTCAAAATGTTTCTTCATTCTTTATTTGGAAAAAGGAGCATGGGAGTCAATGGGAGTGTGTATTCGCTTTTATACTTTTATGCATTACACACAGGTGTAATCTAACCTATCCATGGTGAAGTAGAGGGAGTAAATTTTTAAAAAAGCGTTAAATATTATTACACTATCAATTTTTTTAAATACGTTTAAAGTAGCGAAAACTTATTTTCACCAAAGTGATATTGGATTGTATAAGTAAAGTTAAGTTGTTATAAAACCAATCGAATCAAAATCAAAAGTATTTATTTTTGTCCATAAGATGCTCAGATTTTAATGATGTCAGAAATTAATAGTAATCGTGATTTTACAACAACAACAACAAAAAAAANTAATAATTATATATAATTATTTATTAGTGTTCTTTTTAGTGAAATTTAAATAGATTTATAATAATTTACAAAAAATTTGTGAAACATTTGAATTAGTTTTATGTCAAAATACCATGAAATGCGTATCTCCTGAATTTGTTGTAATTAAATCTGAATTGGATGCAGCAGGACTGATACATAAGCGTCAGGAAAGGTTTGACAATCATTTTCACACCTGCCAATATTTCACTCAAATTGTAAAATAGCAGTATCAGGATATAAAATGTTGCGACAAAGTATTTCAACGTTTTATCATCAAAATTATTTCCTCCTCTAATCCCAATCAGCCAAACAACTGATGGACATAGAGCTTCAGAAAGAGCAGGTGAAGATTATCATAAGTTTCCTTAATTGTTTGTGGCAGATAACTCTCACATTTGATGACATTAGGGCCGTCCATAAATGATGTCACGTGACTGGGGGGGGTAAGTAGTTGTGACGAAGTGTGACGGTGGGGAGGGGGGTTAAATAATGTGACGTAACAACTAAAAATCGCGCAACTTAAAATTTTCACTTATCTAATTCATTATTTGCAATTTATTTAATGACGTTTTAAATAGCTTCGCGCGTCTTACGATGTGCACGGCTCGCAAAATTTATCAAATAAAAATTATTCGATTGAAATATTCCCTGTAAAGTAGGCCTAAATCTAATACGAAAATGCTTGAGAAGTCTCTGTCAAAAATAAAATAAAATTCTGACAAACTGCAAGGTATTTTCATACAACCTTTTTCTATAAACATGAAAGCAAAATCATAAAACACAAAAAGATTTAGGTTCTGAAAGAAAAATCATAAAAACGCAAACAAAAAAAAACAAAAATTTAGGTTCTTCTAATGAGTCAATGACAAGAAGTTAACGAGTCCTTGAAATACGCGTACATTATTTAGTTACCAGTTGAGACCCCCCTCCCCCCATCTCATTCCTTCCTCCACTCCTATCACACCATGTTTAAAAAAAAACAAACAAACAAAAAACTTTAAAATCTGGCCAAAACATAGGGTTGAAAATAATTTGGGTTTGATTTAAATTTTAAAACTTAGAGGTTTGGTTTGTGAATGGTTGGTGATGTAATAACTGTTATCACCCGCCCACAGTTGTTGACGCGCCTTGCTGAAAAATTTAACAAACTCGCACCCTTTCTTGTGGAGCCCTAGCAAAAAAAACAACAACAAAAAACTGATTTTAATAAGACGTACAAAGTTGTCAGTATGTATACTACCGCCGCCAACGTTCCCTTTAAGATACGTGATTGCGCGGCCGCGAAACTCTCTGGCCAACGCTGCGCAATGGTTTAGAATAACCACGCAGCAAATTGTGTAGTATTGTCCAACAAAATGGATACTTTGAAACTTTGCTCACGGTTTTTTTTTACTTTACACACGAACCAGCGAACCGTTAGGGAACATTGACCGCCGCCTAGCGGACATTAACATTCAAGCTGCTGGGCCCTGCTACTTGACTGAACGTGACGTCTATGTTGTTGACATTTTGTTTGAGCGTTCAGCTTATACTGTAATTTAAGTTTAATGAGTATGACTAGTGCATTTGCTGCAGGAATACAACTTTGTAGAGTGCAAAAGTATGTTTTTGGAATTTTGCTTTTAGCTATACTGTGTGAAATAATGTGAACGGATGGTGGCTAGGTTGCATTATATAGTCACGACCACGAAAATTATGCGGCAGCTTGGGCGAGTACCCACGCAGCTTTTTTCATTAATATTACCAGCGCACAGTTGTCAATGAGGGCGTCCTAACTGCTAGTAGCCGATTAGCGAAGAATGGAGGAGGCTGCAGACAGAAGAGCTAGGAGAAATGCAGAAACATTTGGAAGCACAGAACTCGTGTGTAAAAACTGTGGTAAAGACTGTCACTCAAGGATAGGACTGCACAGCCACTCGAAAAAATGCAATCCAACCCGACGGTGATGCACCATCGTCTCGCGAGACGGAAGGATGCCGAATTATTGACAACGCTTGTTACGATTAGGGATGTAATAGATTTCGGCTCCGTCAAATTCGGAATCCGCCATTTTTACAAATCCGGCTCCGGTTTGGGCAGAATTTCACTTCAGAAATCCGCCCAAATCCGGCTGGCCAGTAGAGCCATAAAGATATATATTTATAACGGCTCCAGAAACTCCAGGATCCGGCCATTATTGCAAATCCGACTCTGGTTTTGGCCACGGCCGGATTTCACTTCATAAATCTGTCAAAATCTGGCTCCGCCCCGATTAAAAAAAATTAGAATCCACTACACCTCTAGTTATGATATTTAATATATTGCAGACTTACATTAAATTAAATGCATATTTGAATGTACTAAAAATATTTGAAACCCGTTTATTTTCAATTTAAAAATACATCATCATCAGTGGCGCTACAACACAAGTAGGGCCCTAGTCTGCTCCACCACATCCTTCCATTCGGATTGATCGATTGCTTACCTTCTCCATGCCCGAACCCCCAGTTGGTGTAAGTCCATTTCTACATTATCAACCCACCTCAGTCTTGGGCGACCAGTGAGTCGTCTAACCCCTGGATTCTGTCTGTAAATAATTTTTGGTGCTCTTCATTCTGGTATCCTTTCAACATTTCCTGCCCAGTGAGTCTTCCTTTTTAATACTTAATAATTTGAAAATACGTTAGTGTTTTTTTTTTGTTTTTTTTTGTGACGTAATATTGGAGGGGGGTCTAAGTTTTTGTGACGAAGTGTGACGAGGGGGGGATACAAATTGGCCAAAATTGCGAGACGTCATTTATGGACGGCCCTTTATGCCGATATCAACAGTAGTTTTCATAGTGCAACCTTTTGATATTTATTGTCCACCTTTGCTTACTTGATCGAATTTGCAAAGTATATCACTTATATTTTGCCTCACAAGCAATTTCGAAGAAACATACAGGACAGCACTGAGCTCAGGCTCAGGAGAATGTGCAAACCAAAACTTATAAAAAAATCAACTTAGATAAAACCCATGGAAGTTATTGCCAGACGAAAATGCCCGTACAGAGGCTGTTGGGTGGCAGATTAGTTCGAGTTGATATATCCAGGAAACGATTAGGGTGAAAGATTGATGCCAGTCGTAACTATGTGTGAACATTTCACTTCAGCATGGTAAGCTGATGTCCAGTGAATATTTTTGAATTAAACATAGTTCAAATGACCATAATAAACGTATTCAATAAGGGGCCGTCAATAAATTAGGTAGACCATTTTGAACCCCCTCCCGCCTGTCACATACTGTTACCAATCTCGCCCCCCCCCCCCAAGTACGTGACACCTTCAAAATTATTATATTAAATTAACACATAACTGAAATATTTAATTTAATACTTAAAATTTAAAATACGTTTAAATAATGAACTGTATTAAAATATAAAATTTCCACTTAAAAGAAGGGATGTAACGGATTCAAAATTTTAACTGGATTTTTTAAAATGAAATCTGGCCGGAGCCAAAGTAGGCTAATATAAGTAAATATGGCCGGATTCCAGATTTTCCTAAGCCATTATGAACAAATATAGATTAGGGCTCTACCAGCCAGCCGGATTTATGAAGTGAAATCCTGGCCCGCCCCCACCGCACACTCCTAGCGACGCCACTGTATATATATATATATACAGTGTATATATATATATATATATATATATATATATGTATGTATGTATCAGGGTTACCAACTCAATAAAATAACATTTACGGACAAATATAAGAAATCTAAAAAAAATTTACAGACAAAAACAAATTTTTACAGACACATTTAACATAAATGTTGACCTTAAAACGAACGAATGCGAGGCATAATCCAGGCATTGATTGTTGCTAAAAAAAATGTATAGTATCCATCTGAGCACGTCTCTATTACCATGTTCATATTTTATAACGTTAGTTTATTGTATGACACTCATCATCAGTGATAGTGTTTAATTCCTCCTGCTTATGATCATACATAGAAACATTTACACTGCGATCATTGTTGGAGTAATAGTTACCGGTCCATTTCTCACAGTAAGTAAACTTTCCAGCATTGGAGAATAGACTTTGTTTCTCAAGTTGGTTTTCAATAAACTAACAGCAGAAAAAAAGACGCGTTCTACTTGTGCTGTTTCTTGTGGAAGCGCCAACATTGTTTGTGCAAACTTCGAAAGTAGCGGAAATCTGTAATCATTATTTTAGATATTTCTAGTCATTTGTCCAATTTGATGCCAGAAAACACCATAACCTCCATCGGCCTTGCTTATGCTTTAATAAGCAACTTAGTAGTCAATAAACTCGGCCTTTAAACAGCAACCTCTGCTGGAGACACAATTTGTGGTAAAAGTTGGGCCAGTTCCAAAAATTCCGACTGTTCCACCGATATTTTGTTAGTGGGATTTAGCACTGACATGAGCTTAAGCACTCCGTTTCTAATTGGCATTCTTTTCTCGATTGCAGAGACTGCATTGATATAAAATGCAAGAACGCCAACATAAAACTTTGTTACAGTCGATGGATCATCTACTTTTTGCAGCTGTAGTTAAGTTTGACATCCAATGAATATTTTATCGCGTGATTTAAAGTTTGTACTTTCCTAGCTGTCCAGAAAGCTCTTACAGTTTATTAATCATAGAGCGCGGGATGTCACTAAAACAATTTAAAAATTAAATTTTTAATCAAGAAAATAGAAATCACAAAAATGATTTAGATTCTACTGATGTTTTTTTTTTTAACGTTGAGATTATTTTACGGACAGGCAATTTTACGATAAATCTTTACGGACTGTCCGTATATTTTACGGACGGTTGGCAACCCTGATAATACTGATATGTATGTTATCTAGTGTGGCCTAGGGAAATTACAAACCAAATCTAGGGAATTTGAACAAGTGTGAGTGGCAGTACTGGACTGACAGAACCTTAATTTTAATAATACAAACTACTTCAGTTTACAAGAGTCCTTTTTTAGCATAAACATTTTAACAAAGTTACCTAGTTGGACAATAAAATGAGTTTAGGTTTAGCAAAAATAAATAAGGGTAATTATTTAGTGGTAATTTAAAATAAAGTTAGTTAATGTTGGTAGAAATTGTAATCGCTTTTGACAGTCAATTGAAGTTAAAGTTTAGGCTTAGGCTTTGGCAGGCGTTATTCAGTAATTGAAATTGTCATTGTAATTCAGTTATTGTTATTCACGCAGCTGTGGGAAGAATGAGAATGTAAGTATTGTAAGCGTTATTCCCACAGCTGTGTGAATATTGGCATTATTGCCAGCGTTATTCCCACAGCTGTGTGAATATTGCCAACGTTATTCCCACAGCCCACAGCTGTGTGAATATTTTCAGCGTTTTTCACTCAGCCAAAAATGTGACAGTGACTGACAGTTATACAGACTTTAAATTAAAAGCATACTAATACTAATCTGAGTAATCTATAGGTCATTTACAGCTGTGTGAATAATCACTCCCTTAGTTTAAGTCAGGTCAATTTTTTAGACAATTTAGAATTTAGTCCATAAAAAAAAAGTTACCAAATCCGAATAGTTAGAGTTAGATGTACTATTTGCCGAATACGAGCAGTAGGGACAGTAGGGTTGTTAAATGAAAATCAGGAATTCAAATTAATTTCGGTTTTGAAAATGACTAGCAATGTGATTGTTCTGATTGTCATTGGCATTGGTCATTAGCCGTTGCTTCATTATCATTTCCCAAGCCAAAACCACCTTGTATTTAGCTTTCATGTTTTTCTACAAATAAAATTTAATATTTAGGCATTCAATTTGATTTATTAAATTATTATTGACTGTATAAACTCAGACTATATTTTTTAATGTTCACTTTACCACTGTATGCAAAGTGCAAGGATATTAATATTAATTATAATTATGGCCAGAAGAAGGGACTATTAATATATTAAAATTTAAAACAATAAATTCATTATATATTACTCATAAATTTGGTTTCTCATGTTAATATCTTACTTATTTACTTTGTAACTTTGTAACTGTTCAAATCCCTAACTCACTAGAAAAAATAAAGTCTTTGTGCTATCCATGGCATGGTCTTACAATTATTCTCTACTAAGACATTAAAATTATTTACAGCCGAGGCTTACAATGAATTGGGCTTTGATGAGCTGGGTTCTAGTTTGCATAAAAAAGTAAGTAGAAATTACATATTTTTATTTACCAGGTAACAGTGGTCGAGTGGCATGCATGCCCGGCTGGCATACCAATGGTTATGTGTTCAAATCCATGTGAAGGCAAGGATTTATTCCCAGGGCCTAGAAAGTCCCTTAGTCCACTTAGCTTTGAATTGGTACCTAACACTAGTTAGGGAAATAAAGGGTAATGCATGGAACCTTCATGGCCGTGGCCTAGAATGGTGCATCTTTTACCAACAGACCGGCATGGTCTGTAGAAACAATCTTCTGTCGAGAGGGAGTGTCTGTATAGAAATAAAGATAAAGTCCAAATCAAAATAAACTAAGTTTATGATATTTAAAATGGAAATATGTATGTTATTTTTCATTTGATTATAGTTTAATGGTTCGCCGACAAAACAGCTTCAGACAAATGGGCTGCGACATAACGGCCGAGTCAAACGGCCCTAGACTAATGATCCTACATGTGGAAGAAAATCAGCAGTCCCAAGCCTGTACTCTTTACAAGGCTTCCCGGAAAACCCATTAGGGGAGGTAAGAGCTGAGAAGCCTCCTGGAGAGGTCGCTTCTAGAAGCGGCCACCTGGGTGTCCAGGACACTAGGTCAAAAACGCCTCCCACTAAGTTGACCTCCTGAAGGAGGGAGTGAATTTTCCCTACTTCGACTCGCTCGCTTTGGCGCCACCCCGGCAAAGCTTATAAATCTCTATGGTTAGGACCGCCGCAATGCGCGGTGGATCATCAATGACCTACCTGGGGTGTAATCCCCACTGGAAGGTTTCCTCAGAGCTGGCGTCCGCTGCGTTCCTAGTGGTGGATTAATTGTAGAAAATAAAATCGTTATATTCGAATTTTTACACACCATGACAGGGTGAAAAAGTTGACAAAAGCTTAAAATGCACCAAAAAATAATACTTTTTGGTTAAAAAATGGAAACAATTTGTCTGGGGCTGTTTAGACCGGGGCCGTTTTGATGGGTCACCTGTTTAAATAGCTTATACTGTAAACATTAAAATTTATCTGTCTTACAGGATGATGAAACAAAAAAAAGGTGGTGGAATTCATTTGCTAAGGAACAACTTACTTCTGATAGCATACAATTAAACAATTATGATTTAAGTTCAAAGTATGAAAGTGTAACAATTAGAGGTAAGAAAAGAAAGAAATCCAAGTCTACTGCTAGCATACTGGGAAAAGCCAATATTCTGACTAAAGTTCAGAAGCGAAGAATAAGGCAAACATTCACTGCCTTTTCAAATATCAGGTTAGAAAGCTAAAATAAATGATGTAATGTCTAATTATAGTCACAATTACCTTAAAGATATGTGCTTACTATAAATTAACTGTAACTAGATACTTTTTCAAGTCACAAAATATTTGTTAAAATATCCAGAAACTTACAACTCATATTTGTTTGTGTAAGGATACAAAATTAATGTTGCTTAGTTTTGATTCCATTTTTTGTTTAAAAAGAATATTTAAAAAAAGTCTTTTGTGTATTACTACACTTAACAAAATATGTTTAGTATTATTTAGATTGATACCATTGTGTGTTGAATAGAATTCAAATAGCACAGGTAACCTAAAAAATAAAAATAAAACCTTAAATTTAATTTGAAGGCCTATGAAAATTTGCTATTTCAACTGATCAGTGCCCAGATTTCAAAATGTGGTGTATTTCATTTCTAAACATTATTTCAAAGATAGAAAAGTATGTATAAGAAAAATAGATATTCATTTTAATTTATAGCTTTCAGAGATTTGTAGTCTTAAACTACAAGTGAATGTCATGATAAACAATTTGATAGAATTATTTGTTATTACATGTATTTACAATATATTTGACTTTCGGCTTTTAACTTGCTCAAAAGGTACAGGACATTCTTGCCCCTAAAAGAAATGTGGATGATGTACATAGAAGATCTGATTAAATTTAAAAGGTAGTTTGCATTTGAAATGTGTGTATTTAAAAGCAACAAACTGATAACAGTATTAAGAGCAACTTTGAGAATATTGAGATTATTTATTACCATTATTAAACTAATACTAAAATTATGTTTTCATGTTAGTAGTTAGAGAAATTTTCTCAGTTATTAATAATTAAATGTACTCAAAATCTGTAAAACTTTACAACATAAATTTTGGCATCTTATTTTATTTTAAAAACTTAATTCCATATCAGTTTGACCAAGGAGAGTCTTCCTCTTGCTGCTCAGAAGATGATGAAAGCTGATTTTCATGGTTGTCCTATTAGAGTTGTGCAATCTAAATGTCCCAGCTATGTTGGGACTTTTGGAATTGTTATAAAGGAGACTAAAAATACCTTTGTGCTTGCAACACCAGAAGACATAGTAAAATGTAAGTGAGAATAATAAATATTATAATTCAGCGGTTTCGAACCTGTGGGTCCGGGGGTGCCACGGGTTTTCTGTATTTGCTCTATTTTGTGAAAACTTTATTAAAAACGACTTATTTAAATTTCATAGGGTTTGTGGGTCATATGGATTTTATAAAAAGGGGTTTGCCACCAAAAATGTTTGGGAACCACTGTTCTAGTTCATCTAAAAAAAACTCCCACCTTTTTATTCAAAGATGCCAAGGGAAATAATTATGAATTTAGTTCCTGGTAGTGGTTTTCTGTTAACAATATTATTCCCACTTTCAATTTGAATCCTACAACACAATGTAAACTCATTTCAGTTTTCTTTTAAATTTATTTATAGAATTATGTCTATGTGTGAAACGTATATACCATTTTACTATTTTTATTTTAAAGTTATATCATGCAATATTTTAGGGAAAATATGCAGTACACATTTCTGGTTTTAATTTGTTTTTTTTTATCATTTCAATAATCATTCATTCATTAATATGCATAAATTATTGAAATATGAATTATTGGGATTCTTTTGAACCCTTTTCAGCACACACTTAGCAAAGCCCTTAAGCCAAATGTTGACCTGGATCAAATATAAATATTTATTTGAAAAGTTATTTCAGTAAGACATTTAAAAAGTAAGCCGTTTAAAATGTTCTTCAAATCCTTACTTGATAAATTGTCTTCATTTATTTCTTCAGGTATTCCAAAAACAAACAGCATTTTTAGTGTGGTAGTACATGGTTATGCCTTCACAATCCATGGCAACCAATTTGCAATTAGACCAGGAGAAAGAGCTGCCAGAAAGTTTAAGTCTAAAGCCACAACAGATTTGTAGAACTATCTTCTTTTTAATAAATTTATAGAATTTTGTATATTTTCAATTCCCTTTCCTCCCCAAACCTCAAATTAAAATTTGTGTTTTAAAAACCAAATTATTTTTCAAATGGATATGGTTATGAAAGGTGTTTGGACTGCAATCAGGCTGGGTATTAAAAAAGGGTTATTAAATATGTTATGCATAAGCTGGCCAAGACACCACAAAATAAAATATTGGCAAAAAGCCTTTGTCAACAAAGTTCTTTTGTGAAGTATTCATTATCGTGGCATTGAATTAAATAGGATCCAATCCCAAATAGAGCCTCATTCCCTGTGAGATCCCAATTCCCTTTTCTTTTGTCTTCTCCAATGTATACCTGATAGATTATGAAGGTATCTAGCATCTACCAAATATGGCTTTGGTTTCATCATCATCATCATTTGTCCTTTTGGTTCCTTGTGGAACATAGGGCCTTTGTCAAAGCTCGCCACTGTGCACGGTCCCTTGCCAGTCGTTTCAATTCTTCCCAGCTCTTTCAGCCTCATCTAACATGCTCCGTCTCCATGTACGATTGGGTCTTCCTCGCTGGCGTTTGCCCTGGGGGTTCCAATCTAAGGCCTGCCTCACCCTGCTGTTATCTTTCCGAAGGGTGTGTCCAATCCATCTCCTTTCCATGATTTGTTGTTCTACTGTCCTTTGTCCACACCTCTCCCACAGTTTGGAGTTTTCGACCTTGTCGTACCATTTTATTTTCAGAATATTTCTAAGGCATCTGTTAACAAAGGTTTGGAGTCTATTTTTGGTTGTCTCTGTCGTTTGCCATGTTTCGGATCCATAAAGTAGGACCATTTTAACGTTGGTGTTAAAGATCTTTACTTTTTTTTTGTTTTGACAGAGATGTATGTAGAATGGCTTTGGTTTACCAATACGATATGTTACATTTACTGTTACTGTTATTCTACACCGGTGGTTCCCAAAGTGGTCCATACGGACCCCAAGGGGTCTGCGGTATCTTCCAGGGGGTCCATGGAAAATTAATATTGATTTGGGGGTCCCTGAACAACGTCAGGGGGTCAGCTCAAGGTTTAATATAAAATAATAAAGCTTTGATTAATTTTTACTATTATTGAAATTTTAAAAAATAACAATAAATACAATAGCATTTTTTCAACGAATTAAATACGATCTTAGGTTCTATCAAGTCATGTTGTGGTTTACCTAGAAAAGGTAGTAGAACTGAGGTAATTTCCACAGCTATAATCAATCAAAATGCTTGGTTTATTGAAAGGTCTAGCTTGATGCGTAAGAAAGCGGAATTCAAATAAGTAGGTCAGAGAAATAAAAGTTTTTAACTTAAATCTACTAGGCTTGCAAGGTTGGATATTTTTCGATGTGTCAGGAAGTTATATTTATCTAAATTGTATCACATCATCAAATATTATTTTCAATAGTGATTTACTGTAGCATTCCATTTATGACAATAATTATTAAAAGTGGTTTGTTACAACACATAAGAGAATGAGTAGGCTCTGAGCCAGATTTAGGCTATTTGAGATATGGGAGCCTTTGAAGTCCAGATATTCTTTGTCAGTTATGTGAAAAAAATTCCGGGGGCCCCAAAGAAGGGGGGGCTCTAAGCTTGATTAGCAAATAGGTAAATCCAGCACTGAGTAAGCCAAAGAAACACTGCCAACTATTTGCCAACAAAACAGTGTCGTTGAATATTTGAAGTATGGCTAAATGTTTGAAAACATACAAAATGTGAAGCGCTTTTTTTTCTGAATTAAAAAGATTTTTTGAAGTTAAAGCAATACCCTTGAAAATCTGGCATAATTGAAGCAACCTGATAGTGTTATTAGTGCAATTAATAAAATAAAAAGGAATACCTTGAATGAGAGATTATTTATTCAACATTGTTGGGAAAACGAAGACTATAATTGTTAACTTATTAAAACAGAAGTATGTTGATTATCAACAAGTACGTATTTAAATCGATTTCATTTATTGGATTTAGTGTTGGAATTCCTGGAAAGCAAAGACAATGATTTGCGACACAATTAACTTTTTAAAAAAAGTACATATCCTTTATGAATTATTTATTCACCAACTTTAACTAAACTGCTTTGAAACTACCAGGTAACAAATTAAATTTGATCAAAACTGAAAGCGTAATATCTGCAATTGTTTCAAACCTTTTTCTGTACAAACAAAACTTAGAAACAGGAGAATGTTCTCAGTTTCCAAATCTTTCAAAATTGCAAATAGAGATAAATATTTGCTGGCTTACTAGTAACTTACTGTCAAAACTGAATTGCTCTTTGTGCAAACCTGAACCAAAGATTTAAAGGTATTCCCGCGTGGAGAAACTCAGATCCCAAACACAGATGAATTCATACTAATACAGGAGCAGCTTATTGAAATGAAGAACTTGAACCAATGTTTGAACTAGGATACCACAAATTCTGGTTACAAAATCAGATAACAATTTTATATCTTGCATTATGTGTTATTGTACAGAAGTTGTTGACTGCTTTCCCATCTTCCTATTTGGTAGTACAAAGATTCAGTGCCTTATGAACCACATCATAAAAAAACAGAAACCGATTAGAAGTTGGGATTTGCGGTTGCTACTCAAAAACATTGTGTCGGACATAAATACACTCATAAAATCACATCACATTTATCAAAGTTATTAATTATTTCCAATCTTATTTAAAACAAAAGTTATAATTTCAATAAATACTTATTCAACCAAATGTTGCTTTTTGGGTTTGTAATTTTTGTACTATGCATTTATGTAGTTTTTTCACCTTGGGGTCCATGGGGGAAGTTTTGACTATAAAAAAAAGTTTGAGAACCACTGTTCTACACTTATCATTTATGTTGCAAAAATAGCTTAAACCATAGACAATTATTCATTGAAAATTCTAAAAGTTGACTAAAGCAACTAAATTTGAAAATTTAAAATGGGAAACTAACTGGAGTATGTCCTTCCACCCAGAAAAATGTCAACTGCTAAGAGTAACAAAAGAAAAAGAAACAAATAAATTCAAAATATTTCATTCATGGAAAAGAACTAACCCAAACTAAAGATGCGAAATACTTAGGAGTCATAATAAATGAGAAACTATCTTGGAATCCCCATGTCAATGAAGTTATTAAAAAATCAAACAAAACCTTAGGCTTTATAAAAAGAAACTTTTACAAATGTAACAAAGATATAAAACTAAAATGCTACCTCACCCAGGTGAGACCTATACTAGAATATGCATCTTCTGTATGGGACCCATCCACCAAAGAAAATATTGATAAGTTAGAACAAATCCAAAAAAGAGCTGCCAGATTCATTACTGGAGAATATTCAAAACTGACAAGAGTAACACCGTTAGTTAAATCATTAAACCTTGAAACACTAGAGGATAGAAGAACCAAGAGTAAATTAGTAATTATACATAAGGCAATTAATTCTAATTTAGAAATACAACACAAAGATAACCTAATACAACCCTCAAATAGACATAAAGCTAAAAACACCTTTCTTATTCCATAAGCAAGAACAAACACATACAAGTTTTCTTTCTTTCCGTCCGGTATTCGGGCGTGGAATGGGTTGCCTGAGGAAACCAGGAAAGCCACCACTTTATCATCTTTTAAAACTCTAGTAAGAATACAGGACTAAACACAAACCATAGAAATACGTAGGACGCAATAATCTTCTGTACAGAAGGAGCGTCTGTAACATATAAGATAAGATAAGATGTCATTTTAACTAACCACAATTCTTCTTAAAACGACAGAAAATTTATTACAACTAAATTTTAGGCATAACTGTTTTGTAATGCAAATAATATTCCAAATAAATGTGATAGGTATCTATAACTTTTATTTATTCAAGCTAAGAAGTGCTGAAAAATAATGGAATAACAGTCCAAATGGTGCACTTTGTTAATTTAAAAACCCACTGGATTTTAATCTGGACCATGATGGATATATGTGTTAAGATTTGTCATGATAGTGTAAAATCTAATGGTGATAAAGACTTAAAATAAGTCATATAAGGAAAAAAAACAGCATTACTGACCCCTGCCCCGAATTAATGGATGTCAGGAATTAAATTTATTAGTCTTAATATTGGTTGGGTGGGGGGTGGTTACAAACACAGACTCACTCTATTCTTTGGAAAACAATTGTGCAATTGGAAAGGTTACTGAAAATAATCATAATTGTAACTGTAAGAGTTAAATATCAATTTATACAAGTAAAAGTAAGAGTTGCACATTTTGCTTTATTGAAATGACAATAAAATGTTCATATATAAACATTGCATTGAAAGACTTCTTGCTCTTAACAAAAGGACTTCCATTTTGTTTCCCAGGTGATGAAGCAAGCAATGAACAGTGTATAAGATGATGGTGTGTCACAGATGCTCTGTAACATACTTGCATTGATTTTATTATAATCTGCTATGACTCTTTCAATTACGTTTAAGTATTGAGATTAAAACACAACGCCTTGTTAGGCATGTCTAGCTAGAAAACAAGATTTTAAAAAATAAAGATTTTTTAGAAAGCTCAAACACACTGTTTGCTACCTTTCATTCCATAAAAGCAGGAAATGCATTTTTTTTAAACAGGGTTCTTTACATTATTAAATGGTTAGTTCTTGTCTCTTTTACAGACTGTAATCTAATTTATTCAAGAAAAATTAATTATTGTAAACATTTTAGAAACTCAATCTTAATGTGTACCAGATAAATAATTAAAATTCCACACAGCCTTGTTTCATTCGAAGCAAATAAAATTGATATGAAAGAGTGGTGATATAGAAAACAGCACAAAGCTCTCATGACTCCATCAAATACATTCAGTAAACAAATTATCTATGGCACTTAAATTTATAACATACTCATGCTAAAATGGTCTCAAATACAATGGATAACTTGAAATCATGACAACTTTTTACTGGCTTCTTGGGCATCCCTGTCAAGTTTACACCTCCGGACTATTCTGTCAAAGTGATCCAGGTAGAAGAGCGAGATAATGCGAAAAATCCCCATAGTCACTACCTGGAGGGAAATTTCAAAAAATATTTTCAAACAGGAATTATTTTATGATATTTTAAAAAACTGTCATTAGCTTGCTTATAATTAATATAATAATAATATAATTTTCTTCAAAATATTTGTTTGTCTCCAGCCTATTACCACAAACTTTTAGAAATAGTTGTCTGAACTGTTTTATATTATAAAATTTTGTTTCAATCATGGCCACATGAAAGGTCTCAAATAATCTCATGCGGACATACTGATCTTCCATCAAATGCTCCCAAGGTGACGGATAGGGGAAAGCCCACCAGATATGGAGGGTAGCGGGGAAATAAAATATCTGGGGTGGACCAAAATCAGAACCTACTGCCTTGTAGGAAGTGGTGGGATCCACAAAGCCTAGGGACCCAACCCGAACAAAGGCAGCTATTTAATGAGCTGTGAGGGCCAACCCCCCAAGAGGTTGCGCACAAGGCCAACAACCCTGCCGTGTAAACAAACACAGAAAAGAGTAGCAAAAGACATTTCAGTCCTGGCAGAGGATGGGTCCCCTGAGGAGGAAAATATGATGCCTAATAGTGAAAGCCAAAACCTGGAAGCTATCAGGCCGACAACCATCATCTCTACGAGGACTACCACCGTCATTTGAGCTTAGAATGTCTGCACAATGTACGAAGCTTGTAAAGCTGCACAGATAGCCGCTGAGATGAGGAGCTATAGCCTCACCATTCTCGGGATCAGTGAAGCAAGATGGATTGAATGGGGCCAGAAGAGGTTAATTTCAGGAGCGGTGGTTTAATTCTCAGGACATGATGAAGATGCCCCACATACCCTGGATGTTGCTATGATGCTATCAAGGGCAGCACAAAGAGCTCTCATGGGTGGCACATGGACCTAGAATTCTCTTAGCAACCTTTCAGAAAAAGATCACCATCTTCTTGAGCCCAGGATGAAATTAAAGCTAAAGAGACTTTCTACCGAGCAAACAGCATACGGGTCTCGGTATAATACCTCCTTCCTGAAGAACCAAACCAAAAAGGAAGAATTCAAGATCTCACCATCCAATAAGTTTCAAGTCCTACGAGAAATACTCGAAGACGAGACCGCTGAAGGAAAGTGGCAAAGAGTGAAAGAAACAGTCCAGTCAACATGCCAAGAAGTGCTAGGAAACGGGCACACAAAGAATGGATAACAACAGGAACACTGAGTAAAATAGAAGAAAGAAAAAAAATGAATAACAACCACACTCGAGCGCAAAAAAACAAGTCCCAGAAAGAGTATGCAGATGCAAATATGGAAGTTAAGAAAAGCATCAAGAGGGACAAGAAAGATTTTGTTGATAAACTTGCTAAAGAAGCAGAAGATGCAGCTCACCAGAGGGAGCTGTTTTTTACCATTAAGATGCTGTCGGGGAAATTTAGTAAGGCAGAGAGACCAGTGAAGGATAAAATGGGAAACACCATACCAAGTGAAGAGCAGCAGAGAGGGAGCTGGAAGGAGCACTTTGAAGAGCTCTTAACCAGGCCAGAACCAAGGAACCCACCAGATATCCAACCAGCTGATAATGACCTGCAATATCCCCACCAAAGAAGAGATTAGCAGGGCCAATTAACAACTCAAAAATGGAAAGGCTGCAGGACCTGATGGCATCCCAGCAGAGGCACTGAAGGCGGACTTGGAAACCAGTGTGGAAATGCTACACCCTCTGTTTATGAAGATATTGGAATAGGAGCAAGTTCCTTCCGATTAGAAGCAGGGATACCTTATCTAGATCCCAACAAAGGGAGATTTCAACTGTGTACTTTTACTTAACAGGATGAAAAACGCTGCTGCTGGACCAACAAGCTGGCTTTCGCACCAACAGATAGCGGCACTGCACATCAATCATCCTAGAGCAGTCACTAGAGTGGAACTCGCCTCTCTATGTCATATTTGTTGACTATGAAAAAGCTTTCGACAGTGTGGACAGGCAAGCCCTTTGGGGATTGATAAGGCATTATGAGGTGCCACAGAAGATTACAGATATAATCAGAAACATGTACAAAGGGATAAACTGCCGAGTCATCCATGGTCAGCAGGTGACCGATGCTTTTCAGGTGAAGACTGTGTGAGACAAGGTTGCTTGCTGTCACCCTTTCTGTTCCTTTTAGTTATTGACTGGGTGATGAAAACATCTACACATGAGAAAAGAAATGACATCCAATGGACCTTGTGGGATCAACTTGATCTTGATTTTGCTGATGACCTTGCCCATCTTGCACATACCCAACAACAGATGTAGGAGAAAACAAACATTGTTGCACCCACCTCTGCTAGCATGGGTCTCAACCTACACAAAGGGAAGAGTAAAATCCTCAATTTTAAAGCCACCAGTACATCACCCATCATGTTTGAAGGACAAGCCCTTGAGGAGGTAGACAGTTTTGTTTACCTTGGCAGCGTGGTAGATAAACAAGGTGGTACAGATGCTGATGTCAAAATAAGGATCTGAAAAAAAAGACTAGCCTTCCAGCACCTCAAGAATGTTTGGGTCTCCAATAACCTAAGTTTAGCAAGTTAAAAGTAAGGATTTTTAACGGTATGGTGAAACCTGTGCTGCTATAAGTATAAGTAGCTGAGACTTGAAGAACAACGGCTGTAAACCTGACCAGAATCCAGTCCTTTATCAACAATTGTCTAAGAAGGATTCTCAGAATTCACTGGCCGGACAAAATCAGCAACCGGCAACTGTGGCAGTTCACAAAACAGAATCCCATTGAGGAAGAGATTCTTCAAAAGCGTTGGAGGTGGATTGGTCATACACTAAGAAAACCTGCTTCTAATACAACAAGACAAGCCCTGAAATGGAACCCACAGGGTAAACGGAAAAGAGGCCGTCCAAGAAACACTTGGCCCCGAGAATTGGAGGCAGACATCAAGAGCATTGGCCATGAATGGAAGATCCTGGTGAGAGTGGCGCAGGATAGAGATGCCTGGCGGTCTCTCGTAGGTGGCCTATGCCCATGGAGGAATCGCAGACGCCAACGATGATCAGTGGATGCCCCTTATGGACGAGAAGGCTCAACAACCTCAAATAATATTATTAATGTAAGCAACCATGGGAGAGGTGTCTAAAATTATAATTGTGTATAACATTTTTTAATTAAGTCTTTTGTTATAATTTTGCAAGATGATTTAACTAGACCTACTAGATTTTTTTTTCCTACTTTTTTTATCTCATAGGCATAACCTTTATCTTAGAAGATAACTGAACTTATTCTGCTGGAGTTATAACTTGTAATGCAAGAAAATATTTTATTCAAGACACTATAAGTCCTAGGTTAAAACAATATTTGAGAATTAGCTTGCAATTTAGAGGAACTTGAAAGTCAACTGAATGGTTCCTTAAATGTGTACCTGTTGAGTAGCCTCCATGATGGAAGTAACTGGAGAGAAACCACACGTAACACATGCCAGCATGGTTCCATCTAGTCCCATGGAACTAAAAAATCTACCACGCTTTAAAGAGAATAATAATAATAGTAAGGAACAGGGCTCTACATGAAGGTTAATAATTATAATTATATTATAAATGATATTTGTACATCTAATATTAAACATGTACTTCCTTTTAAGTTAAGAGTTTGCATAATTGTATGAATGAAAAGAAGGAACTCTGGAGAGAGCAACATACAATTGGTGTATACAACAAAAGTAATTGTTGAGGAGAGTGTGTCACTGAATGCACAACGGAGAGCACAAAGTTATTTATTATTATGTCAATGTCGAAAAACAAAGCTTACAGCCGTGTTGCGAAGTCATGCAGGGTTGCCAACTCAATAAAATAATATTTACTGACAAATATAAGAACTCTTTAAAAGATTTACGGACAAAAACAAATTTTTACGGACTGGACACATTTAACATAAAATGATGACATTAAAACGAACGATTATGAAGCACAATCCAAGCATTGTAGCTCAAAAATGTAAAGTATCCATATGAGCACGACTCTATTACCATGCTCATATTCTATAACGTTAGTTTATTGTATGACATTCATCATCATTGACAGTGTTTAATTCCTCCTGCTTATGATCATACAAAGAAACATTTACTCTGTCGATCATTGTGGGAGTAATTTTTCCCGTCCATTTCTCACAGTCAGTAAACTTTCCAACATTGGAGTAGACAATTTGTTTCTCAAGTTGGTTTTCAATAAACTAACAGCAGAAAAAAAAACGCGTTGTACTTTTCCTATTCCATGTGCAAGCGCCAGCCTCGTTTGTGCAAACTTTGAAAGTAGCAGAAATCTGTACTCTTTGTTTTTGAAATTTCTAGTCATTCGTCCACTTTGATGCCAGAAAGCACCATAACCTCAGTCGGCCTTGATGTCGCTTAAATCCGCAACTTGCTAATCAATAAACTTGGCCTCTAAACAATCAAAATCTGCTGGAAACACAATTTTTGGAAAAAGCTGGGCCAGTTCCCAAATTTCTGACTGTTCCACCGATATTCTGTTATTGGGTTTTAGTACTGACATGAGCTTCAGCACTCAGTTGCTAATAGGCATTCTTTTTTTAATTGGACCGACTGCATTGGTATAAATAAAATGCAAGAACAGCAACATAAACTTTTCAACAGTCGATGGATCATCTACTTCTTACAGCTGTAGTTTAGTTTGATAACCAATGAATAATTTATCGCGTGATTTTAAGATTGTACTTTCCAGCTGTCAAGAAAGCTCTTACAGTTAATTAATAGAGCGCGGGATGCCACTAAAATAATTTAAACATTAAAATTTGGATCAAGAAAATAGATATCACAAACATGATTTTAAAAATTTTTTAGACGTTGAGATTCCACGTTTTGTCAATTTTTTTTATGGATGTCTTAATTTTTTAAAGGAATTTTACGGACAGGCAATTTTACGAAAAATCTTTACAGACTGTTTTTTACAGACTGTTTGTAAATTTACAGATCATTGGCAACCCTGAAGTCATGTTTGAAAAGAAAGTGGGAAATGAATGGGCACAAACTCAAACATTTTTAAAATTAAAAAAGTAATGACTTAGCTAGGGATTGAACCTGCGACCTCTGTGTGTTAAGCGAATGTAATAACCACTACACTACGAAATGCATCTTATTTTGTTGTTCTGAAAGAACATAGTAATTGACCTCAATTAAACGAATTGTTGATCTCGATGA
>MUZC01000037.1:743574-765640 GCA_002072015.1 Radix auricularia | reverse complement strand
CCCCCCCCGCTTTGCACTACCTTTTCTTGCAATCTGATTGGTCGGTGGGGTCAGACAGCTTGCTACTTGCTTGGTGTCTGGCATGGTTGGACAATGATGAGAATTATATATATAGTTATGCATCGATAAAATACCCTGGTACTAGACCTTGTTTCGTATTATTATTATTATTATGACTTTACCACTGCAGTTATCACAGAGAAAGAGTGGTTTTGATTAAATGAAAGTAATTACCACAGTATCAGCAAGTATAATGTTAGCAACATTTTCAGCAGTAAAAAGTCCTGAGGTCTCAGAAATTAGCTTCGTTTCTATAGGCTGTTAGATATAAAAATAAAATTAACCGTCACTATAACTTTCAATTTGAGATCAAATTCTCTAAACATTATATTTTTCGCCTCAATGTTCTTTCTCTAGTGCTTCTTGGTTATCAGTGGTTAGCCATGGAAATATTTTTTCACCTTACTTATTAATGTGATCAACAAATTTTATTCAAAATTTAAAAAGGTAAAATTTATTTTTCATAGTCAAATATGAAATATAATGTAAGATTTTTTCCTACAAGTGGTAGTATTTAATTGGTAATTACCTGGTAATATTAAATTGGTGATTGCCTGGTAGCATTCAATTAGAATTTAAGGCTTGGAAAGTTAGTATCACATAGTTTAAAAATATTAGCATGATTCTGATTTAGCAGGTACTCTCCAATTTAACTCTTTTTCTCCGTAATTATTTTCCACGTTTTAACGGAATTATCTATTTTGGAAATTTGTCGCGAGCTACCATGCCATCTTAAAATGTTAATAACTTTTTTATTTTTTAACAGATAATGATATATTTGGTATTGAATTAAAGGGAAATGAATGATGTTTTTAGGCAACACAGACTCCTGACCTTATTTCCATAAAATATTATGATTTTGTTGTAATGAAAATAAAGTTTTATTTAAAAAATTTTAATTTTTTTTTTACAAACCCTCATTCAAAGTCACTAAAATTTAGATTTTTATCTAAAATGTAATAAAGTAGTGTTTTTTAGAAACTATATTCATTTTTGCACCAAATAGAAACAATGTCACTTCAAATAAGCAAATAAATATATTATTAGAACTCATTATCCATGGTCAGCCTCACTGGAAAATTATACAAAAAATTGGACTGTTTACAATGGAACTTGAAGCTATACATATTGTAGCTAGAAATTTTTTTAAATTATATCTAAAACTGCACTTAGTTTTAGTGAAAAGTTTAGCAGCTTTCAAATTACATTACATATAGTCAATAATATTATTTGTAGTATAAATATTCATCAAGATTTGAGACGTAGGTGGGACATGATGTTTATTAACAGATGACTTGTCAACTTATTTTTTTTATCAACTACTACTACTAGTACTAGCACTAAGACTAAGCGTATGTTTCATCGGCAATTTAAAATTAATATCTCAATAATCATTAAAAAAAACTATACCTTGTTTATCATCGTAGTATTTAGAATAATATTAGATCAATAACCAGATGAGCTAGTTGAATATCCATGTTTGTAAACAAACGTAAAAACGAAAATGAAAACAAGCCTTTCAAACACTTCTTTTGTGGTGAAAACACGTTCAAACAACCGATTTCCGACTTTTTAATTCAAGTGAAATCATTCTAGAATACATTTAAACTAATTTTAGTTAAATAGCTATATAAAGAAACGAAACTATTCCCTTTTAATGAATCAACGCTGCCATCGTTGATCCGGCAGAAACGTCATTTTGAAATCAACGATGGCAGCGTTGTTCCGGAGAAAAAGAGTTAAAGACAATTATTATTTTTTTAAAATATACATTTTTTTAAAGAGACTACCTCTGCTAAATTAAAAGCTTTTTTTTTTTTTAAATGTGCCTTTTAAGAATACCTTGGTTTTCTGCTCCTCCTGAAATCCTGGGGTATTTGTGTCTGGTGGAAATGCTAGAGTTAAATAGATGTTATAAGGTTTCACCTGAAAATAATAATCATACACTTTCAATAAAAGTTAACCAAAATTTTGGATCTGTCTGTTCCTTTGAGACAATTATAAGTAAGAAATTTTATAGGAATTTTCATCATTACTATGAATTAGACTCTACAGTAATCTTTCTTTGATGTTTGTTCATTGCATAAAGGCTTTCTAAAGGAATATTTTACCTCCATTTGCAAAGCTTCTGCTAATCCTCTCAATGCAAATTTTGAAGCTGAATATGCCGAAAAGCCAAACAGGCCAATCTGTCCAGCTTGAGATGAAACAAAAACAATTCGCCCTCGACCTCTGTTCTTCATGCCAGGCAATATTGCTCTTGTGGAGTGCACTGCACTCATGTAATTGATGTCCATCATTTTCTGTAAATGTAAGATAGGATTTTAAGAAACTTACCGCTTTATGACAGCATACTGGCTACAGCCTCCTTATAGTACAAAACAGAAACAATCCACCAAAATACTAGCCACTAAAATTTATTCGACAAAAATCCAATCAAGATCTGCAGTAAATAAGAATAAGACTGAAGTAAGAGCTACCAAAACCTTACCATGCCCACACTAACTTTTTGTAACACCCCTGAACTTAACAAATAACTCCACAAATTCATTGCATTCTACTGTAACTGTAACATATATTTAATTTAGACTATTTCCTTGCCATCATAGAAACTATTCATTAGCCTTATTTGTAGGTTTAAGAATTTAACTCAGTGCATTTGTAGGGAAAGTTATTTTCGGTTAGTATCGTGTAGTGCTGTTTAAACAGCAACATCTGGTTGCATTAGTGACAATGTTATCATAATTATGTGTTTTGATATTGATAAATTTGATTACCGTATTTACTCATTCCATTGACCGTTCGTACATAATCCGACACCCCTCTTTTTGGAGGAGAATAATAATAATAAATATATAATTTATATAGCACATTATCCCAGTAAGGAACTGGGCTCACAGCTTTTTACACGAAGGTAGTAACATATACATATAAATTAGCAATTATACCATAACAACCAAATTAATTACAGTACATAAAACAAAAAGCTACATTAACCATTGAAAGAAATGGTGTTTCATTAATTTTGAAAAGATTTGTCTTAAGTGCAGTCTTGACTGAAGGACTTGGTTTATTGAATGCTACAGATTTGTAATGGTAGAGAATTCCGTTGTTTAGCTGCACAAAAAGAGAACGACCTTTCGCCAAATGTTTTAGTTCATGTCTTAGGAAAAAAGAAAATGCGTGTGTCTGCAGAAGAGCGTAGCTGATGAGTGGGTAAGTAGACAGACAAAAGTTCAGTAAGATAAGAAAGGCATGAATCGAAAAAGAAGTTGCAACAGAGAACAGCCAATTTGTAATCAATTCGGGCTTGTACAGGTAGGCAATGAAGTGAGTCAAGTAGCAGATTAACATGATCATGGTTTTTTTTTGCCTTTATGACCTGCTTGTAACCCGACCCCCCATTTCCCCCTAGATTTTGTAAAAAAAAAAGTCAGCTTTAGAATGAGTATTTACGGTAAATGAAACTTACATTAAAAACAAAACAATATATCTACAGACTTGTTTATATAAAATTTAGTTTGATTAGAACATATATTAACAGAATGATATTTATACAAATCTTAAGTAAGGCTTTAAACAAACAAAAAACTTGCCATCATAATTTTCATGAGACATATTCTGTTAAGCTGCTACATTGCTCTTATGAACTTTCTACTTATAGTTTAATAGCATCTTCATTTTACATTTGATATGGAGCTTAAAGACCCATAATGCATGAAATAATGTTATGATTAAGACTGCAATTACATTAAACCCTAAATGCATTTAAAAAATATAGAATTAATNAAGGGCTATTTGTTATTGATATCTTAGTGTGAAAGTTTGGTATTGGGATGAAAGCACACACCAAAACATAAACACCATATTCATTGTATAAACTCGCGACATTCTTGCTAAGGTCGCTCGTGAGGAGGGGGGTGTCACGGTTAGATGTTATGGTGTGAGAATGACTGAGCGAAAATGTAGGGTGAATGATAAACAAAGCGTGAACACCCGTGGACTTGAATACTCGCTCACCGGGTGTTCACAGGGGAGTGTGTAGAGATGTCAGGTGAGAGTGTCAATGAGGGAACAGTGTGTATTAAGCAGGCAGAGGGACGAGTGTTGAGCGTGGACCAGGACAGTCCTGTTTTATCGATATGTTGAGAGAGAGACAAACACAGTGAATGTATTCTATGATAGCTGCTACACTGTATTGCTATGGATATAGATATGTCAATATATACTGTAAATAAACGTCATTTTCTCTGTTGAGTCAAGTCTCGTGAATACTTTTACCACACTACTGTACGCCTGATGTTATATCTGTGGTCAAAACGGGTGGACCTAAAAATCCCCCTAGACAGCGAGTCCGCCACAAAACCTTATAACTTTGCATCGGACATAATAATGCAGAAAAGACATGAAATACAAAATACACAAACAAATTATTTATTGTGTAAACAAACAAAAAAATTAAAGCTTTATTAATTAATTAACTAATACTACAAGTATTTAAAACATTCATATCCTAATTTAAAAGCATTATCGCAGTCCTATTCTATATCTGTGAAAAGACATAAACATAATTCTGGGTCTTACTGTGTGGAATGCTGATTCAATTTTCTCATAATCACCAGAGAGATCAACAGATATGACATGCACTCTCTGAAAGAAAGAACAGTGTTTGGTTGCAGAAATGTTGAACAAAAATATATTGCTATATTTAAACAAATGTATCCAGCAAGCTAGAGTTTGATTGCTAGGTGTCTGGTAAAAACTTTTCCCAGTTAAATGACCTCATGTCATGCCTAGTAATAAAAACTTGCCTTGCATTCATTAGCATCTTCTTTTAAAGATAAGGGGTGGCTTTGGTGCAGTAGAAACACTAGACATTGACACTATCTTTGTAAAACAATATTGCTAAAGAAATATACAATCTGATCAATTTAATAGACTTATCATTCTTTTAAATATTGAAATGAAATTAATTTTTAACTTTTAATTCTTAAAAAATTTACCTTGTTTTTTGAGTTGTAGAAATAATGTTATAATAACCCTAAAAAACAGTAAAACCATGGCAATAACCTTATCTTGAGCATCTCCTTTCACAAAAGATGCAACCTCTTTCTTGGCTTCCTCCAGTTTAGCCTAGAGAAATTTTAAAACTTATTATCCCATTATTTCATTATGTTATTTAAAAAATGTAATTTATTTGTAAGATTATTATGTGCAAGTGCAAGTGTGTCTTCAGAAAAGGTTAATTACTTTCTGCCTTCTAAATTTTAAAATTGTATTTGGTTGTGTTGTTCCGTGTCTTGTTTGTTGAAGATGGCTTCTAGTGGACGAGCCTGTTCTTTTGTTGTGACTTCTAGTTTCTTCCTTGCTTGTTTAATGATTTCCTTCTTTAAGAAGCTAGCTGCTATAAGATCCTCTCGTATGGCAGCAAGATTACATACCTACCATAGTTGTCTTGTAAAAGATTGATAATTTTAGCATTTATGTTTAACACCACTAAACATTTTTATTAATGACAATGAGTTACAATAATTAGCTGAATATCTATAATAATAGTGATAATAATTTGAGAGTTTATACAGCACAGTACCCCAGCAGGCAGCTGGGCTCACAGCACTTCACATAAAAAAGTATTAAATTTTTTTTAATGCATACAATTTAAAACATTCTTTTCCTAAGTCCACAAAACATATAGTGACATGATGGTGCACTTAGCTAATTTTAGCAGTCAGAGAAATTTTATTTAATTTAAAAAGTTTGAAAAGATGTGTTTTTAGTGCAGTCTTGAAGGCGTTAGTAGTGGGAATACTGTTTTCAATAAATGAACGTCACCAAAATAAAAAAACAATTTGAAATTTGTGAACGCTTTATTTTGGAAATTAATTTCATTTATTTATTTATTTTTTTTGTGTAAAACTCACAAAATGCAGTTCCACAGCCTATGGCTGGACTTATCGAGCTTCACAAACAAATACTTTGATCAAAAGATGACATTTCACTCCCAGTCTTATCTTATCTATAATAGACCCTCCATATAGGAAAAGATTATTCCATCATACATCTTCCTAAACATAAAGCAAGATAGGGACTTTTATCCATCAAAGGCATGTTGAGTTAGATGGATGGAGTATGATAAGCCATGTCATTGCTGTCTGCCGAATCAAGGACTCATGGACAAAAAGAATGTCTTCAGCAAATAGGGTTACTCTTGTCACAAGGATCAAATAGCACAGCATAGAAAGTGATGGTGTGAAGATGTATTTCTTTACTTTTTCTCACCCCCATGACTTATATGCGTCTGGGAAACGTCTCGGTAAGTGAACAGATCTTCGAGGCTGCAAATGAGGTCAGGGATCAGAGGTCAGTGTGTATGCTTGGCATTCATTGACAATAGACAATGGCATGTGTATAACAACTCAGATAGTCTACCTTTATGTTCCTGTGCGACTGACCATGTCTTCAAAATTCACAAGCGATGATCCTAAAAGCAACAAAGATGGCTGACAATGTCAGTGGTAAATGGTGTGAAGCTTCACCACCAAAAACATCCAAATCAGCAAGTCTAAAGTCTGGAGTGATGAAAAGCTTAGCTCTACAAAAGCAGCAGGCAATGGTGGACAATCAGACACAGAAATAACAATAAGATAATCTGTGGAACTTATCCAGAATACCTTTCAAACAGCAGCTCTAGGCTGTTTGTGCTTGTTAGGCATAGCCTTGTTCTCAAGTGTGTATTTAATACTCTTTACTAATTTTCTGGGTGTAATATCTTTGATTTAAAACCCAACTTTTAGGAGTCAGCTGCATATTTGCCCCTCCATGCACATTTTGGAACATCTTGAACTGACTTGGAGAAACAAACAATTTTGAAATATAACTGATAAATAATATTTCTCAATTTGTAGAATAGTTAGAATATAGCAAATAAATTGTATGTTTATTTACCTTGTCTCTTGCAACTAAAGTAACTTTTGCTCCTTGTTGGATTGCTTGTATTGCCAAAGCTTTGCCAATGCCGCTTGAACCTCCAGTAACCTACATATCAGAACAAAAATATACCAATTGTTATTTAATTAAATACAAAATTACAATATGTTGTCAGTTTCTGAGGATAAAGATACTTTCATTAAAAAAACAACTTTACAGCCAATGCTAATTAGACTTAAAAATATAAAAAAAATATGTTTAAAAAGCATTCAAGATTTCAACACAATAAAAATAAATTTAAAAAGCACTACTTACTAAAACATGAGCATCTTGTAGACTTATTTGAGGAGGTGAAATAAGTGGTGACAGAAGATATAAGACAATAATGAAAACAATAAAAGCTGCCAGGGCAATCCAACCCCACATTTTAATGATTCACTAAGTACAATGATGGCCTATTTCTCTTGTATAGGCTAAATATATTTTTCAGTCTTCATAGCTGAAAATAGAGTGATAGATTTTTGTTATTAAAAATTAGTTGATGTATCAGTTGAATATTATAAAACTAAAATTAATGGCTAACATTTAATAAACACAATAAGAATTTAATTTCATGTCATTGATAGTTTAATCTGTATACTTTAGACTTTAGGATTATGATTTTGCTTGCAACCATGTTAAAAAAGTACCGAGTCTAAATGTTTTTAAAAGAACTTGTTTTTTTTTTCTTGCAGTTGCACAATAACCTTATAGGGAACATTAACCCCTGCCTAGAGGACATTAACATTCAAACTGATGGGCCCTATGACCTGACTGAACATTACATCATTCTTATTGACATTTTGTTTGAGTTTATGAGTATGGCAAATGCATTTACAACAATATTTCGTCTCTGGGAAATCCAGAATCTGACCATTTTTACAAATCTGGCAACGGCTTTGGCAGAATTTCACTTAATGAATCCAGCAGGCCATAGAGCCATTATATATATATATATGACTCTGAGCCAGTGGCATAGCTAGGGGAGTGGGGAGGGGGTCAAATTTTGAAAGTCCCCCCGGCCCCAACTTGAGGGGTTCCCCAAACTGGTGTCAGAAAATGTGTTGTACATTAAATATTATACCCCGTCATTATGTGAGACCCCAAACATGCTACGCCCCCCAAACCACTACAAATTCCTAGCTATGCCACTGATGGCTCCAGCTCTGGCAAATCCGGAATCCAGCCAGATTTCACTTCATAAATCTGTCCAAATATGGCTCCGGTTGGATTTTTAAAATCTAAAACGGTTTTAGATTTTTAAAATTCAAACGGAGCCATATTATTAAAACCATTTCTTCCCCTGAATTTACATTAGATGGAGGCATACAATACAGCAGAACAATCATAGGTAGTTATTGTAAGTTATAGTTATTAGTGTTAGTTATATTAATATTTGATATTTTAATATAATTTAAGTCTATTAGTTTTTGGACTGCAGATTTTCAGATACTAAACTCATTCCCTAGTTATTATTATTTAATTATTATTAATACTCATTCTGTCAAATACTGTACACTGTACTATAGTTACGATCTACGTGGCGCACAGTTGTCAAAGAGGGCGTCATAGTAGCCGAGGAGCGAAGAATGGAGGAGGCTGCAGACAGAAGAGCTAGGAGAAAGGCCAAAACATTTGGAAGCACAGAACTCGTGTGTAAAAACTGTGGCAAAGACTGTCACTCAAGGATAGGACTGCACAGTCACTCGAGGAAATGCAACCCAACCCAACGGTGATGCACCATCGTCTCGCGAGACGGAAGGATGCCGGACTATAGTTACTATAATATAGACTATACTATAGTATAGTCTTATCTTAGATATACAGACGCTCCTTCTATGCAGAAGATAATTGCGTCCACAGACCATGAAAGATGATCTGTTGGCAAGTGATGCCAACAATAATTGACAATATTAATAATAATTAATTATATTTTTAGTATTATATTTTTATATTATATTGTCATTGGGTCATTGTCAATTTTTGGGGGCCTAAAACTAAAATAACTAGACAGTAGACAGACCTAGACCTAACTCTAACCGTGCCGTAACCTATTAAGAAGACCTAAGCCTATTATTTTTTACTCTTAAGGTTAGGCCAGACCAACACTTTCAACAATCACTTGACTTTGACTTAGACTTACACTGATTTAACACTCAGGTAACACTGTGACTAAATTATTACATTAGTAATAATAGTAATAGTAATAATTAATAATGTCTATTCAGTCTTTGGTGTGGATCATGAAAATAATATTTTAAGTCTCACATTATTTAACTATTCTACTTCTACTGCATGACAATGACAAGTCCAAGGAGTCTAAATACTAAATTACAATAACAATATTAATAAATAATAATACAGTCGAAACCGCTTAAGTCGACGGCGTTGGGGTATGAAAAATGGCATCGACATAACCGATGATCGAGTTAAAGCGAAAACCAATATGGCGGCAAAATATTAACATGCGCTTGAAATTTCTTTATGTACGTGTTGTGCGTTAATTAGTGATGGGACGATTAATCAGAATTGTATCGGAATATCGGGACCCTATTTCTTCACTCTTTCTTAAGGTTGTTAAGACCGTTCGTTTTTAAAGACCGTTTAAGTTTAAATATAACGCCGTTTTGCGGTGATTCCCAGATTGAGCGATACTGTGCCTTCGAAGCCACTTGCTTGATTTTCCTTACAAGCTACACAAATAAGTAACCTACACATCCCCTAATTGTCCCCGGACCATTCTCTTCTGGACTCGGAATGGTCTATCGTGACCTATATATGACTCATGACAAAGCGAACTCTTCTCTTATATAAATAAATTAGGTACTCCTTTTGAACTTTTGAACCTTCAACTTTGACATATTTAAATTAATTCTAACCAATAGTTAAATGGCTTTTGCACACGGCCACTTCTTATGAATGAAACAATGAGAACAAAGCAGTAGTACAGTACATGTAATAGTCAAAATGAGGTTGAAGGATGAATGGTTGCCAATGACAATAAGTCGGCCTTCTTTTTCCATCCTGAAATGGTGTTTGCTGGAATGCCATGCTGACGACTAAGGTCTTCCGTTTTTTTTCCTTTTTCTAGCTGCAGTATGATATCATACTTTTTCTCTAATGACTGATTTTCCAGTTTTCTCTTACCTCCTCCAGACATTTTTAGAATGAAAAATAAAACAACAGAATAGCTACAGGATGTTATCTTTTAGACAAGATCAACAAGAGTGCGTGAACTGTTATTGAACGATCAATTTTATTGGTTAGCTAGCATAAACGTAACCAATCGTAAAACTTTTTATAAGACGCGCGAAAATACGGAAGTGAGATGGTGAGTGGCAACGATAAGTAACATTTTCAAAAGCTGGCGATTTAAGTTAGCAACCCAGGTCTCAACGCAAGTGGGCTGTGATGTCACCAGCACACATCGCAAGCTGATACTTTTTCGTGGCCTTGATGGCCATTGCCATAGTACCAGAAGCAACACAGCGCTGAGGGCAAAACGCAAGTGGGCTGTGACGTCACCAGCAGACCCTGGTGAGACAGAAATCATAGCTAACATTTTCAAAAGCTGGCGATTGGTCATGGGGATCGAGATAACCGATGTTAAGTGGCAAATTTGACCCTTTTTTGTGCTCGTGTTATGAGGTTTCGGCGACTTAAAAAAATCGAATTAAACGACGAGAAAATCCTAAGACAAAGAGAGAATTTGGCGGTTCCAATAAAAAACGTCGACATAATAGGGTGGTCGAGCTAACCGAGCTCGAGGTAAGTGGGTTCCACTGATCCACTGTAACAATTATTATTAATCATCTATTATGATTTTACAATTATTTACAATAAATTATTGAACAATGTCAATGAAAGAAAATGTTTACAAGTATAAATCTAGAAAACAATTTCGGGTAACAAAATTGGGGAGAAGACATTTATAGCCCTCCCAAATTATAATAGAACAATCAATTTTTTTTATTGTGACCAAAAACGAATTATTTAAACTATAACTATACTATAACTTAAAGTTACGGATCACTTGCCTTGATTACTTGTCAATGGACCGGCTAATAACCGATGGTTGAGATTTGATTGAGCGATGCAAGCAATCACCGAAATATTTGAATATTTACTAGCGAGATTAACAGGTCATAACAATTTAACAAAACGAAATATTTCAACATTTTCTAAAATGTATTGTACTTTCGAGTACCATTATTTCATTTTGTTCCACCTGAATAATAGTAAAAGTATAAGTATAGTCAGTATTAGAATATATAGTCAGCGTACCAAAAGTAAAGGGTTTCACGCCAATTCTTTTGCGCAGTCTTTCTTTGCCTCAATCTTAAAAATCACAATGTAGGCAAGGTGTTACTGTTACAAAACAATTAACGTTTCAGCAAAGAGTCATTTTCAAAAAACAAATAGATAAAAACAAATAAAAAGTAGATCTAACCATAATTAAAATGAAATTAACATTTAGCTGTGGTGAAAATGAGCGCCAAAAACAGCAATAGGAAGAAGAGAGTAGTTCAGAGAGCATACAGTGGCACCACGAGGATGAGATACGAAATTAAATTGTTCCTGTGTGGCTTTCGAATCTTGGATTTTTCGTACATTGAATAAAATGTTGACATTTTAATACTCAATCCGTTACAAGCCACATAGAAACAACACTAAATAAAATATTGTAAATATCATGGAAAACTGTAGAAATTCAAAGCAGGATTCTTCAATGGATTCCAGTCAAATAACTAAATTTCCATATGACGCAATAGTCGTGTGTATAGAAGGAGCGTGCTTAACAGATAAGATGGTAAAACTCACGATTGTTCCGTGATCAAGGCTTTAAAAAAAAATATTTCATTTTTGTTACCTGGATCATTTGCGTCCTCAACTGAATAAGAGAACAGCAAGTCATTGAAGTTTCCCTTATACAATCGAGGCTGGCTTACTGAAAAGATATCTGGGAATTGCCTCAAAACCAATTGCATCATCATCAACCGTGGCGCTACAGCCCATGTAGAGCCCTGGCCTGCTCCACCACATCCTCCCATTCCGATCGATCGATGGCTTTCCTTCTCCATGCTCGAACCCCCAGCTGGTGTAGGTCCTTTCCACATCACCGATCCACCTCAGTCTTAGGCGACCAGTGAGTTGCCTGCCCCCTGGTTTCTGTCTCTGTAAACATTTTTTGCTGCTCTACATTCTGGCATCCTTTCAACATGTTCTGCCCATCGTATATTTCTTTCTTTTTTTTTTTAATACGTGTGACGATAGGAGTGTATTTTTTTAAAAGAAGGTATAGTTCTTGGTTTGTACTAATTCTCCAGATATCATTTTCTATCACAGGGCAATATATTTTCCGGAAAATTTTCCTCTCCCAAGTGTTGATCAGGTTCGTGACTTTTTGGTCAGGGTCCAAGTCTCAACAGCGTACGTTATTACTGGCCTTATAATGGTTGTGTATATTATTTTATTTGTTCCCCCTGAGAGGTCTTTGCTTCTTAGAAGTTTTTGTAAGCTGAAGTAGGAGCGGTTGCCTGCTGTTAACCTTTCGAAATTATCTAATTGTGTTCGTTTATAGTTACCCCTAGATATTTGAAAGTAGTAACTCTCTCAAATTTGTGTTTGTTTATAATGATATTATTATCATCAGTATAGGTGTTTCGTGACATAAGCATGCATTTCGTCTTTGGTTAGTCGATAATCTTATCAATTTCATAAAGATAAGGTCTATTCCTGGGGCTTTGTTGCTTTTCATGGTGGATATTACTTCTTTTATTTCATTTAGTGTCGGTTGGTTTACCAGTGGGTCCGGACCTCCTTGTGGTGGGATGTAGCCTAATCTTCATTGGTAATTCCATCTGGTCCATTTAGTAATACCTCAAAGTGTTGTGCCCATGCCTCTAATACTGTACTGCTCTCTGTGATCAAATTTCCCTTCATATTTTCACACATGTGGGATCTCGTTTGAAATTCATTCTTTCCCTCTTTTATTTTCAGGTACAGTCCCTTCACAACTCTTTCTTTTGCGAACTCTTCTATCTCAAGTATTTTGGATTTTTCCCAACCTCGCTTTTTCCTTCTGCAAATTAATCTTCTGTTGATATTCCTCGGTAATTTTTGAGTCCATAAACAATTTCTGACTATCGTACTGTTTTCCTCTTTTATTTCGTTTGTTATATATGTTACTAATTCTTTGTTTAAATTTGATCCTGACCAAAATATGGTCTGAGTCTATGTCACAGAAGGGAGTCTATTATCATGCGCTCTTTTGAATTGACGGCACCAAAATTGTGGAACAGTGTTCCAAATTTTTTGAAAAGTGTAAAAACAATGAAAACTTTAAGAACAATTTAAAGATTTGTGTTTATTATTGTGACATGTTATTTGCATACCAGAGTGCAACGAACATGCTGGTCTAGCATGCATAGTGTTACAATGTTAACCAGTGGTGTTAACCATTGTGGTAGCTAATGGTGTCCCCTCTCTCAGGAATAACCCCATAGACCTCTTACGAGTTTACCAGGGCCTTATAACGGGAACATACAAAATTTTATGTTTTGGTGTCACCCCTTGTGGTAGTATCACCCGGTGCGGTCAGTTCCATCCGAACCCCCTAGTGACGCCTCTGGTGTTGCTGCCATTGAGAGACTAGAACAAAGTCAATAAAGAACTACCAGATTCATTACTGGGGAATATTCAAAGCTGACAAGAATAACAATGTAAGTTAAATCTTTGAATCTTGAAACATTAGAGTCACTAGAGGATGGAAGAACCCAGAATAAAGTAGTAATAACACATAAGGCAATCAATTTTAATTTAGAAATACAACACAAATATAACTTAATACAACACTCAGATTTTTCTTATTCCGTATGCAAGTATCAACACATACAAAATCTCCTTCTTCCTTAGGCGGCTGGGTAATGCGGGGAACCCTCATAGCCGTGGCCTGTGAACGCTGCATCCCTTGCCAACAGATCATCCGTCATGGTCTGTGGACGCAATCATCTTCTGCAAAGAAGGAGAGTCTGTATATCTAAGATAAGATAAGAAATTTGAAATAAACTATACGGCAAGGTGACTCAGTGAGGGTATCAGGTGCTAGACAATGTCATGGAGGGAGCATTAAATATACATGAATGTATTAAGTGTGGAGGCCTCAAATTTTATTATGGAAGCTTGTTCTAGTCCCTGATTCTCCTCAACAGTGCTAACAGGAATTTGCAGAAGCCATCTGTACAGCGTTCTTGTCTTAGTCTAATTGAACTAATTGACGTATAACTTATACTTATAGTTTATAGTCATGTCATTATTGTCATGTCCTTGTCACAGACTAGGGGGAGATTATTGGGGAAAAAGGAATCGACATTTTAAATTTCTAATGATAATTTCGAATTGTAGCGTGTCAAAAATTGTGCACATTAATACGGCGCCCACCTTTGAAATGCTAATAAGCTAATAGTTTGTATTTTTCCGTTGTCCACGATGTCATTCAATGATGTCAAATGCATAACGAAAGATGTTCATTTCGACTATTAGTATGAACTAATTCTTACTGCAACCAACTGCAATGCCGCCATTACAGTATGCAGGTTGAGTTTTCAGTTAATGTGAAAACAAGAAAAAACGATAGAGCAGAAGTTTTTGTTGAACTTTGTAACTGCTTGCCTATTAATTTAAAAAGCAGTATTCTTGTTTTAAGAGTTTTTAATAGTTTGTTACTGTACGACTAAAATGGATAGTGATGATGGCGGGTCCACTATTGGAACAACAAGCACCGACACGAGTATGTTTTTAAGAGAGCTTCAAGCACTAACAATTGATGGAAACTCAGTTACAGGTATAGACTATAGTAAATTGTCTATAAATTAGGTATCCGGTAATCCCTTATTTTAGCGCATTTTATATTTCAAGTCATTAAAAAAATTTAAACTTGCCTCATCAATAATTAATTATAAATTATTATGAAATCTATTTTAAAATTAAAACTAAGGTTGTTAAGACCACTCGTTTTTGAGGACCGGCTAACCGTTAAAAAAAAGACAGGTTAATTGTTTAACCGCTCGTTTTTATATCCCTTATGTTTTGAGGACTAACAAGAGAATGTTATCGTCTGGCGTCGTCTGATGGCATCAAAGCCCACTTCCCCCCGCTTGCGTTCAGATCTTTCCGCATTGCCCTCAATACAACGCATTTTTAAAAAAAATTCTAAAGAATTAATTAAACAGTGATAGTTAATTGTTGTTTTTTATTTTTTATTTTGAGGACTCGTAGTTCACCAGTCTAAATAAGAGGCAAGAGGACCTAGTTCACCGATCTAAATAAGTAAGAGGACCGGTTCAATCATTCATTAAAGTTAGCGAGGTATTTTTCATTAGTTTAAAAAAACCAACGCCTCGCCCCGTCCGTTGTGACATCATTTTTACCTCTCTTGTGTGTGATGCTTGTCAATTCGCGTATTAAAATTAGTAATAATAAAATTATAAAGCTACGGTCTCTACAGAGTAAACAATGATGATAAAATGGAATTTATTTTAAAAAACATATTATTTTATAATTGTCAACGTGCCAGAATAATTGAATTTTGCGGCGCACACCCTAATTGAACAGAAAAAACGGGGAGGGGGAACTGTACTTTTATTTCAACAAAAAAGAAAATTTGTCCAATATTTTTACACCCCTCAGATGTAAACAAGGTTTCATTACCACTTTTAGTTTAGATTTTAAAAAAATTCTGAGGCAGGACTGCACAAGGATTATTGTTTATTCTATTTGCCTCCAGGCCAATAGCAGATGGGTTGAGTATCTAAATAAATGGTAAATAAATACCATTTGTAAATGGCAGTAACTATTTGTTGCGTTAAGCCTTCATCAAGTGAGATTAGTGCCGTACATATGATTAGCAGGGTTTGATGATATTCTACATAAGAAGCACCCATACTTAAGTTGCGCCTTGGGTGTAGGTTAATTAAAACTTTTTATAAGATGCATCCTACATATGCAAAAATACTAAAAATACTTAACTTTTGCTCAGACTTTAGCCAAGTCCTTCTACAATCAAATAAGACATTAGTTGATATGGACCTAAATATTAAATTTTGTCTATTTTTAATTAGTGTATCAAATTTAAAAAAGCAAAACAAAAATTTAACTTTAAAACTAAGTTACTTTGTTTTCTAATAATTTATAATCTTCAACAAAGTGAATGCAATGATGCAAGCACTTACACATATAGTTATAGAAAGATTATTTATGAATTTGATATATTAATTTGTGTATTTCTAGGCCCTCTATCTGCAAGACACAGTGTAGAGTCCAATCCAATAGATGCGTAAGTATCTAATGTGATTTCTAAAAATTCATTCTGTTACTATACTGTAAAGATATGACCAGTTACCTGTATTGTCACTTGGAGATTTGTGTAGTGTGACATTTCAAATATTTAAAAAGAAAATACTTGAGGGTTTTTATTAACATATTTTAAGGTATATCAGGATACTTTTATTCAGTCTTTGTATTTTAATTTTATAATACATACTTTTGACAGAAAAATAAAATTTACCTGAAATAAACCTTTTCTAATCTAAATATGTTCTATAAATAAATGTAATCTTTTACACTATTGAAATGGAGTTTAATAACTTACAGGAATTTATCTGGAGATGCAGATGAATCTCAGACATTAACTCAGGCTATGAAGACTATTGTTGGATCCAGACGTGGTCAGATTATGTAAGTTCCATTATTAAGAGATGAATGCAGTAAAACCATAAAAATATACTATTTAAAGGTTTATAGAGCTCACAAAGTATTAAAGATCAATAGAATGGGGATTCTTTTTAAATAAACCAATAATTGAGGGACTAATTTCTAATTGACTTTTTAGTTAACGTCTAGATACCCAAAAGAACTCTCAGTAACTCTAGTATTTGTTATTCTAGAAGACTTGTGGAAAGAATGCTATTTTAATTTATAGAGTAAGTTTTAATTTTTTAAAATTATTTTGATCCATGTATTTAGTTTATTTCTGTCTTTTAAGTCCTTTAATTACACCATGTAAGCCAAAAATGTTGCACTAAATTTTATTGTCCATTTTATAGTAACCTGGCAGATAATGTTGACGAAAACAGTGTCAGTGTATATAGTCCAGATGTTCAAGTATATGTTGCACCAAGTTCAAATAGTTTTGTTGAGACATCATCAGGCAGTAACAAGGTATTGTGCTTGTCTTCAATCACATATGATAATAAATCATTCATTCCATGGAACATTTTTTTCTTAAGTCTTGACTTAGATCATTAATTCATGTAAGATTTCTTTTTTTCTTTTAATAAGAAGTGAAATATAAATTAAAAAAACCAGTCTTATTTCCAATATCTGCAGGTCAAGATAACACCTGTTGTGAATCATGTGTGGGAATCAAGGTACTACTATGGGAATCTTGTGGCAGTTCACAGGGATTCTGTATTTGTTGCCTATGTCCTCAGAGGTACATAACCACTCTTATGGATCCTAGCAAGACTACTAAATCTTTAAAAAAAAAAATTTGTTATGGAATTAAAAATTCAAAATTCATAGATTTGATCATTAATTTACCTCAGCACACACTTTGACATTTTTTCAAGACTTAATAAAAAATCAAAAAATATTTTTATATGATAAAATAAATTTGTATGATGCTCAAATTCAATTATGGCTCATATTTTTAAGTTACTGTTACTGTTATGTAAAAGAAAGCTAATAATTTTACCATCAATGGCAAAGTTGCAGTCTCCATTTTATCTCTTACATCAAAGAACATAATTTAACTCTGGCAAAATAATTTCACTGTTTTATAATTTTTAAGGCCTTCAGAAATAATAATTAATATTTTCTGTACATGTTAAGATAATTTTGATGAGGCTATTTTGGAAATGATTTTTTGGTTTGAGACTTTTACTAAGATGTTTTTCAATAGGTTAATATCTATCTTTTAAGCCGCAGGGCCTAGCAGCAGGTAAGAATTACAGGGCAGCAACTTTGAAAGGATGAAAAAATATATATCTCTTTATGGAGTGTAAAATGTTGCTCAGACAATGAATGCTGTGGAACTTTGCACATGAGTTTGTTATTTTGCACATGGACCAACAAACCTTAAGGGAACATTGATTGAGAGTTACTTACTTTTTTCCCTCAGGTAAAACTGGGGGCAATGTTCGTGTTATATCGCGTAAGACTGCCCACCGAGTTCTTTTAAAGTCATTTACAGGAGCTGTCATGGACATAGCGTTTGCATTATCAGATGATGTGTACCTGGCAGCAGCAGATGAAGGTGGGAACCTTTTTGTTTACTCTTTGGTGATGGCTGGAGATAATATCTCGTATCCTCTTTAAATCAATGTGGATTAGTTTAAAGTGAGATTTTTCAGCATCGGATACTGTTTGAATGTCTGGTTTCAGTTGATAAAAGTCTGGTTAGATAGTTCATGTCAATCAGTTTGACATTTGGAAAGCCTTACCACTTTAATTAGAAGCTAACAGCAAGCTAATTGTGGTGTTAGAAATAATCTATCTATGCAAATTATTAGTCTTACCTGTTTGTTTACCTAGTGTTTAAAAAAAAAAAAGGCAAATAATTTTAGGCTTCCAAAGAGGAACATGAAAGTTAATATTATGTCATTAAAAAGAATTGTTGATTAGTTTCAAAAGAAATGCAGTTTTATTTCTTAATGAAAGAAGATCAAATCTGATACTCCACATTGAGAAGGAAACTTATGATATTGAATCTAGCTTCAGATCTATGACTAGGGTCATCTGGTGTCCTTATATGCCTGAAGATGAAGCAGACACCGAAAGTGTGGACCCAGCCAAAATGTTGGTGTTTTTGCATGGAACTCAGGTATATATTGCTGGCCTTATTTAAAATATGTTCTTAGCATCAAAGCACAATTATAATAATCATAATTTCAAATAATTGTTGATGTAAAAATGTCTTTCATCTGTGTCTACAATGTTTACCATGTCATTAATTACACACATTCATCTTTAAAATGCTCAATAAGTTATAGCTTCATCAAAGAAATATTCCCTTTCAGGCTGAGGTGTGGAATGTAGATCTTGTGTCCAGTCAGTTTGGATGTGGTCCTGTGGCTTCTAAAACAGTTTCTTCTGGTGTCATGTGTGTAGAACCCTATGAACCTATGATGGTGAGTGGGTGATGGTGTATGCAAGTGGGTTCATTTTATACCACTAGCCAAGACATAGCAGACAATCCATTAGAAAATAAATGACAGATCAATGGTTTCAGAAGTATATAAAATCATTGCCTGCTAAATAGAGTGAAAGCAAGTTCAAATTTGATAATCCTCTCTCTAAGATAAGTAATCTACCCTGGATAGATTGATAAACCAAAGAACTAAGATAGATTTGACAAGTTTTGGATTAAAAATAACTTGTTCATAACCATTCAATATTTCTCTTGTCTCCTGTAGCCTGTTGTTAACGCTGCCTTTGCTCCAGATGGTTCAGCAATAGCTGTTGCGTACCAGTCAGGAATTGTGAAATTTTTCTTGGTGGATCTCGAAAAAGATAACACAGAAACTGAGTAAGATTTAAAGTTCAATTTAACTGAGCTTACCTTAAATTAAAGTGTTCCTGCAAGGTGGATGGGTGGGGGTGCATTATTTCATTGTCTTCAATGGGAAGTAATGCTGTATTTTACACAGTGTTCTTATCATTGAATGATCTTTTGTGCAGTTAAAATTCTATTTTATTATTCTTGTTCAGGTTTGCATCAAAGCAACAATTGCCTAAAGTTATGTATATATATTTTTAAAAAAATTAGAGCATAACTTTTTGATAAATTATTATTGTAAACACTCTAAATATAAAAAATTTATATAAATAAAAAATGTCTCACACCCTAAAGTAAATTTATTAAAAAATTTTGTTTCCATCTGCTGTTATAAATAAAAGATTCATGTAAGATATGCACAAGGTATTAGAATTGTAATCTTCTAAGTTGTAGTGTTCTTCAATGCCGGACCAATTTGATTTGCTACAGGTGCATGTATGACTGGAATCCACACGATGGTGAACCAGTTACCAGCTTGTTTTTTCTTGATGATCATAAGCATCCTGTCTCAGAGTAAGCCAAGTTTTTACCAGTTGACTTAATTAAAGAAACATAATTAAGGGTAATAGAAAAAAAGAAATATTTTTTGTAAGAACTTGTCTCAATAGTATGAGACAAGTGAAATCTTGGTGTGCTGTGTATTCCTATCCTTTACCTAAGTGCCATTAGTATCCTTGTTAAAGTCATAACAACATTATACAAACCAAACTCATGTTATTTGCCCTGATCTTTCCTCTAAGATCCTAAAACTATGTGGGTCTTCAAAAATTGATAATTGTGATGGAAATGTTTGTATGAGCGTGTGTATGTATATATATATATATTAGGGCTGCGGAAATTAACTATTAATGTCTTGATTAATCGTTAAACTTTTTATCAATTAAATATCGATTAAAATAATTTTAATTGATAAAAATTTGATTAAAATTTAAGAAAATATTTATATATCTTTTCCAATTTATAAAAAATAAATAATCTAAACTAATTAAAGGCAAAGCCCTCACTCATCACTAATTTTCCAACCTCCCGTGTCGGTAGGAGTATGAAACTTTGGGAAGTTGTTGAGTACCCTCTAACGATGAAAAGTGGTAAAAAGGAATTTTAAAATCACTAATTCTCCTATTGCCTGAGTATGTAGAAGCATGAAACGTTAGGAAGTTGTTGAGTACACTTCCGCAATGGTATCAGGTGAAACAAATTTTAAATTATCACTTACTGCGGGCCGGGGGCCCAATTGTAACTTTTTTCCTTATATGAGCTATATAAAAACTGAAAATTACTGATTCTCCCATTTCCCGTGTAGGTAGATGTATGAAACTTTCTGTAGTTGTTAAGTAACACCCCACGATGGTAACAGGTAAACTAATTATATACATTATCACTTAAAGGAGGCCGGGAGCTCAAATGTAGATTTTAAAAATATATATATATAAAGTTGCACAATAACTATCTGATTCGGAGGATGAAGTGTTACTTTTAAATCTATTTTACCACGTTTTTCTTAGTTTGCTTTCTTGTCTGGATGTTTGTCTTTCCGGGGCAAAAATTGAATTCCTTTTTTGAACCACTTCTGATCATCCAATTTTGATGAAATTTTGCATGCATACTTGATTCACATGACAATTTAATATTTCATTAATTATAGTACTCAATTCTACTTAATTATAGTAGAATTAAATTCTATTTTTCCTTATATGGAATAACTAATCAAATGTCATTTGAACCGGGGCAAAAATTGAATTCCTTTTTTGAACCACTTCTGATCATCCAATTTTGATGAAATTTTGCATGCATACTTGATTCACATGACAATTTAATATTTCATTAATTATAGTACTCAATTCTACTTAATTATAGTAGAATTAAATTCTATTTTTCCTTATATGGAATAACTAATCAAATGTCATTTGAACCACTTCTGATCATCCAATTTTGATGAAATTTTGCATGCATACTTGATTCACATGACAATTTAATATTTCATTAATTATAGTACTCAATTCTACTTAATTATAGTAGAATTAAATTCTATTTTTCCTTATATGGAATAACTAATCAAATGTCAATGATTTCTTGTGTTTTCCGGAAAATGTTTCGTTAAGTTTGGTAATTTTCTCAAAATTTCTTGAAATTTGAAAAATGTATGACCGTTAATTTCAAACATGAACAAATAAATAATATATATATAAAAAAGCTTTTTAAAACACCACGTTTTTCATTTGAACTAAAAAGTATAAAATAAAAATATTTTTAAAAAAGTTTTTAAGATACCACGTTTTGTGAACTAAAAAGAAGAAAATAAATTTTTTCTTGGGCTCTGTTGGAACTTCCCTTCCCCTGGGCTGAGCCAGAACTGTTTTGTTGGATGCACATTGTGGACATTTTGTACATACACACTCTTACACACCAAAATATTTTCGAACT
>MUZC01000037.1:729227-740842 GCA_002072015.1 Radix auricularia | reverse complement strand
TGTTGTTGTTTAGTGTCGGGAGGATGCTGTTGTTGTTTAGTGCCGGGAGGATGCTGTTGTTGTTTAGTGTCGGGAGGATGCTGTTGTTGTTTAGTGTCGCGAGGTGTTGTTGCTGTTTAGTGTCGGGAGGTGTTGTTGTTGTTTAGTACCGGGAGGATGCTGTTGTTGTTTAGTGTCGGGAGGATGCTGTTGTTGTTTAGTACCGGGAGGTGTTGTTGTTGTTTAGTGTCGGGAGGTGTTGGTGTTGTTTAGTACCGGGAGGATGCTGTTGTTTTTTAGTGTCGGGAGGTGTTGTTGTTGTTTAGTGTCGGGAGGATGTTGTTGTTGTTTAGTGTCGGGAGGTGCTGTTGTTGTTTAGTGCCGGGAGGATGTTGTTGTTGTTTAGTGCCGGGAGGATGTTGTTGTTGTGTTAGACTTGTTGATGGCCCGGATGAGAATGTGAGTGTGTGTTGACATCATCAAATCACTACCAATCAGATTTGTTGTCAAATCACCGACTTTACTCGTTGAACTCGTGCCATTTTTTCATAGCAATAAGAAACTTTATTTTTATACACGAAGTTTGTTTTGTTTTTTCCAAACTCCGGAATAACTTTTGAGTTTGATGTTGGGACAGTGTTGGTTGGTGTCATTTGAAACATTATAATAAAGAAAACATATTATATGAAAATATGTCAGTTATTAATTTAATTGATATGTTTGCGCTTCTTTATAAACATTACACAATATTATTCATGTCGGATGCTGTGCTACATCATAAGAATATTGGATAAATTTAAAGTTATGATGCACTGCAGAGTGGCAGAATTTTGGGAAGCATAGGATAGAGGTTTTATAACATGATAGGAAATATTGTATGAGGTGGGGGAAATTTTGTACAACATAGGACGAATGTTGTATAACTCTTACAGACTGGACACTGTTCTACGCGAGTTACTATCATAGACTGGACACTGTCCCTCGCGAGCTACTCTCATAGACTGGACACTGTCCCTCGCGAGCTACTCTCATAGACTGAACACTGTCCCTCGCGAGTTACTCTCATAGACTGGACACTGTTCTACGCGAGCTACTCTCATAGACTGGACACTGTCCCTCGCGAGCTACTCTCATAGACTGAACACTGTCCTTCGCGAGTTACTCTCATAGACTGGACACTGTTCTACGCGAGCTACTCTCATAGACTGGACACAGTCCTACACAGAGCTTCTGTCATAGACTGGACACTGTCCCTCGCGAGCTACTCTCATAGACTGGACACTGTTCTACGCGAGTTACTCTCATAGACTGGACACAGTCCTACACAGAGCTTCTGTGATAGACTGGACACAGTCCTTCACAGAACTACTCTCATAGACTGGACACAGTCCTATACAGAGCTTCTCTCATAGACTGGACACAGTCCTATACAGAGCTTCTCTCATAAACTGGACACAGTCCTTCACAGAACTACTCTCATAAACTGGACACAGTCCTTCACAGAACTACTCTAATAGACTGGACACAGTCCTGCACAGAGCTTCTGTCATAGACTGGACACAGTCCTACACAGAACTACTCTCATAAACTGGACACAGTCCTACACAGAACTACTCTCATAGACTGGACACAGTCCTTCACAGAACTACTCTCATAGACAGGACACAGTCCTTCACAGAACTACTCTCATAGACTGGACACAGTCCTGCACAGAGCTTCTGTCATAGACTGGACACAGTCCTGCACAGAGCTTCTGTCATAGACTGGACACAGTCCTACACAGAGCTTCTGTCATAGACTGGACAGTGTCCTAAACAATGTTATTCTCACATTCTGGCCCGTTCGCCAACAACAGATAGAAGCTTGGACATGTCTGAACCAATGACGAGTCTAGATATTTTTTGTATACGAAACTCTGTCTAGCTCTGTCTGTTTCCTAGAGAAACTGACAGACCTACAGGCAAAGTAACACTAAGTTCCATGAGTTCCCTGACTGACTGACAGAAGTAGCTAGACTAAGTTTCCTGAGTCTCACAGAGTGACAGACAGTAATACCAAGAATTTTCAATGTGTACCCCCCTGTGCCTGAAATAGGCCCCTGAACATGTTTTAATTAAGGGAATAGTTTCAGCGATGCATTCCTCGTGTCAGTTCGTCAATGTGAAGTCACAACACGGCGCGCAGACCGCGCAATAATTTGGCGCGCATGAAACAGCGCCTTGTGCTGGGATAATGGAGTTAATTCCCCGTCTAGAGATGACGCGGCCACAAACAAAGGGAGAGTGTTCTGTTTAAAATAAGTGATATCACCAGGAGTTGCCCTTCTCGGTGGTTTTAAAGATAACTTTCTGCACAGCCTGACGCATTCAGTTGCAAATGATCTTTAAGTAGATAATAAATTGTCACTATCATCTCGCGCTGACGACAAACATTTTAATTATGATTAACAGTTCCCTCCCCTCAATCCCATTTTCTTCCCCACCCCACCCCGCCCCTTAAAGCTAATTAAAAAAAGAAAAACCCTTTGACGTCTGCTTCTGGCTGTTCGAGATAACGTTGCTAAAAAAAGAAAAATTAAAATAATCGCGAGCCAAGCATGCAGGACATTCAGTTTGGTTTATTTCGTCTTGAAACATTGAACAAAGTTAAACTTGATTTGAAGAGAATTCTTTGGGAGAATGTATATGTAGCTCTTTTTTTTCCTCAAAAAGTTTCAACCGCTACCAAACTCCTGATTACATCATAGCTACTACCTCTCTCTCTGAGTAGGATCGGGCTACTTACCACATGTTTAAAATATAGGCTTTCAAAGACTATAGGATTGAAGGGCTACCATTACTTTGTAATTAGCATACGACTACCATTGTATTACTTGAGATATGTCAACAACTTCACAGACTGACCAAGGGCTACCATTACTTTGCAATTAACATACGACTACCATTCTTTGAGTTGAGATATGTCAAAAACTTAACAGACTGACCAAGGGCTACCATTACTTCGTAAGTAACATACGACTACCATTCTATGAATTCAGATATGTCAACAACTTCACAAACTGACCAAGTGCTACCATTACTTTGTAATTAGCATACGACTACCATTGTATTACTTGAGATATGTCAACAACTTCACAGACTGACCAAGGGCTACCATTACTTTGTAATTAACATACGACTACCGTTGTATGAGTTGGCATAGAGCAGCCACTTCACATACTGACCAAGGGCTACTACCAAGTAATTAAATAAAATAACACCGTGTTACCCTTCCCTGCTATAGATCACTAAAAGGAACTGGCCTGTCATTTATGTGGCAACTTTATGGAAACGGTGACCCACTCGTTCAAAGAGTGCCCCGAACAGGCTGGGGATTGGGATGGGGAAGTTCCGTTACCTGCGGGGAAAAGTACCTTTATGGCGATGGCCGCTTGATGATGCGCACCTGTGATGTAATGAGCCGGGCCCTGAAAGTCTTAGAGACTTGACCCAAAAGAGAATGAATATTCCCTGATGTAGATAAGCATTACGTAATTCTAGTGTCCAATAAATATAGCGCATCTTAAACAACAAACCATACAACTTTGTTAGAATAAAACTATCGGCATGAATGGGGATACACTAAATCTAACCACAAGAGCAGGATAAAATAAAGCAAAAAGCCATAAGCCGTTTGTTAACTTCAGTTACATTGGCCAGCTCTACTTTCAAGTCTGCTAATGAACACCCAGGGTAGGTGTAGCCGCGTGGTGAAAGACTGCAGTACTGGACATAGAGACACACAGTGACTGTCAATATTCAAATAAACAGTGAGTAATGACAGACGTCCGTAGATCCATGCAGTGGCGTCACTAGGGAGGTGCGGTGGTGGCGGGCCGCCCCGGGTGACACCAAACTTTAAAATTCTATATATTCCAGTTATTTGGCACGGGAAAACTATGGGTTAAATCGTGATGGGTAACACCATGAGCTACCGCCCCGGGTGACACCCAACCCTAGTGACGCCTCTGGCTCCATGAAACCAAGTCTTCGAAAGTCCAAATGGCATACTGCCTTCTACAATTTAAATTGTGTACTCTCTAATCATATGAAAATGACATTTCAAACTACAATCCACAACATTAGCTGATTTATTATTGAAATGCGATCTTTTGTAGTGTTATTGTAGGGATCCTCGATAATATTAAAGAAACACAACTGAATGACACATAGAGAAATTAACCTCAGACAAATGGTTTGAGGAAAGTATTTCTCAACTTCTAGGCGTCAACATGTATTCATATTAAAAAGAAAACATTCATTTTAAAAAAAATTAAAAAATAAAGGCTTATCTCCTGCCGTGTTTAATAAGTAAGCGTGTCGGACAAATATAAGAGAAAAACTACATGGTTTACTTTAGATTTTAGTCACCGTCTGACTAGGGACAACAAATAAGCCCCACCACCGTAATGGACATGCCATGACAAGCAACTAGAGGAGCAATAAACAAAATTAAATACCTATAAAAACAAAGTTTTTGACTATAAATCTCCTAATTATGAGACATAACTAAAAGTATTGAATATGTTAAATATAATACGCACAGCGCCAGAGACTAGCGTAAACATTTACATGCTATATAAAGATAATTTGAGATAATTTAATGACCAATTTATTTAATTACGGTACATTCGATCAATCTGAAAATTTGATCTAATATATTGTTATGTTATAAATGTCTATGTGCAAAATAGATTCACGGTAAGTGGATCATTTTCAAACTTTTGTTTTTCTGCGGGACAACGACAGAGAAACAGAGAGACAGATAGAGAGACATAACGGTGAAGTTAATATAAGGGTATTAAAAAGTAGAAATTTGACAAATTAATAGGTAAGTAAACGAAGCAATTAAATTTCATTCCACCCCCAACCATGAAAAATGTTTCTTTGAAGTTAAAGGGAATTAAACAAGAATATATTACATGAAATTAATATATTTTAGTATTATTCCCCTTGGTTGAGCAATTGATTTTTAAAAAATGGTTGATACTCTTGTCAGATAAATTAAAAACAACGTATTTAACACCGAGGCTTGTTGCTTGTTTTTGTCGTAACATTGTCAAGCATTGATTCCATTTCATAATGACTATTGTCAGACTGTACATGTGGCTCTTTTCAGACTGGACATGTTGCGCTTTTCAATCTGGACATGTGGCTCTGGTTCGATTGGACATGTGGCTCTTGTCAGTCTGGCCATGTGGCTCTGGTTCGACTGGACATGTGGCTCTTGTCAGTCTGGCCATGTGGCTCTGGTTCGACTGGACATGTGACTCTTGTCAGTCTGGACATGTGGGTCTGGTTGGACTGTACATGTGGCTATTGTCAGACTGGACACGTCACTCTGGTCAGACTGGACATGTGGCTCAGGTCTCTTATCAACTACCCGTACAACAAGATGTCTTCTGGTTAACAACCCATCCTACCGTCTTCTATTTATTAACCAATTCTTCCGTCTTCAATATGACAACCCATCCTACCGTCTCCTATATAGCAACCAATTCTTCCATCTTCAATATGACAACCCAACCTACCGCCTTCTATATAGCAACCAATCCTTCCGTCTTCATATAACAACCCATCAATCAGTTTTCTATATAGTGACACATCCTTCCGTCTCCTATACAGCAAACTTCCTTCCGTCATATATGTGACACCACATCTCGCTGTGTTCTATATAAGAACCCATCCCACTCTCATCTATATAGAAACCAAGCTGGCTGTCGTATGTATAACAACCCATCCTTTTGTTACCTGTAAAGCAACCCCTTTCTGTTAATCCTATAGAAAACTGAACTGATTTAATATCATTAGCTTCAACCAAGCACTATCGCCATATTTAACATCATTTCTGACACAAACACTCAGCGAACTATGGCAACAGAAGACCAAGGAAAATAGAGCTACCCCACTTTAAAGACCCGTTATCTACAAGAAAGCACCCGTTTCAGCTATACATCTTTGTGCGTATTTGTCCAACGTGAAATACAGTGTTTAGTATACATTCAAAACCATGGGCCACCCATCACCTTGATGATAATATAGAAGTCCTTCCGTAGAGCTACTAGTTTGAATGTGGTTTACTTTTGAAAAGTGTGGGAATCACTGGAATACATTCACGACTCTTGATGGCACAGACAAATCTTTAAACATATCGCCCCCCCCCCAACTTTGCCTCAGCAAATGTTAGAAGAAAGGTTTCATTGTTTGGGTATGGGGCGCAACTAGGTCACCAGACATTGGTCGGATTAGAAGACTTTGAAATCTGGTACGTTCTGTCAATCTGTTAAAGGATTGTTGAAAAACTACTGAGGTGAACATAGACATAGACATTTAATCCAGACAATTAACAATACGCATGAAATAACTAGGGGTGTACCGAATTTCACTCCACTTCTAAAACATCCGAAATCCAGACGATTTTACAAATCCGGCTCCGGCAGGATTTCTCTTAATAAATCCAGCTAAATTAGGATGGCCGATGGAGCCCTAATATATATATTATATAATTGCTCCGGCTCAGGTAAATCGGAATCCGGCCATTTTTACTAATCCGGCTCCGAGTCCGACCAGATTTCCCTGCATAAATCCTTCTCTGGTCGGATTTTAAAAAAATATTGAATCTGGTACAGCCTTAGTAAAAATACCATCTTAAGCGTAGTTTAATAGATATCTTATTTTCATATAAAGTTGAACCAATCGTAAGCTAGTAGAGCTATCAGAAATCTAAATTTAAATACTGATCTCACAGTTTCATATTTAAAAGTGTACTTATAGTTCACCGGAAGGCAAGTATTTGAAAAGGTCCACCTTGTACGAAAGAGCGTATGCACTACACAAGGCAAGGAGAAACTGTGCTACGGTAATTATGCACATACAGTCTAGGCTCGAGAATCTCAAGTGTTTGGATTTGAAATGCAAACATTTACAGAAAAAATGGCCGCCGAAATATAAAAAAAGGAGAACTTCTCGGATGTCAATCAAAGAGTATAGTTATCATACACTTAGAGTTTAGTTATGTGCTGGTTATCAAACACTTATTTGATGGTCGTGTGCTGGTGATAAAAATAAACCGTGGCTAGTGTTACGTCCTGTGCTGTTTGGTGACATCCTTGTAATATTCCTTGTACTCATATCCTGCAGTAATAAAAAACCGAATAATAACGCTGCTAATCATGTTCTGCAATGTTTTGTTTTTTTAATTATACTGCCCTTCTTATCCTTTCCTCATAACACTGTGAAAATAATGTTGCTCTTTTAGTTGTGCCATGCTAATGTTACCAATCTAGAAATGACCTGATAATGTTACCCACCTAGCAATGCCTTGATAATGTTACAAATCTAGCAATGCCCTGATAATGTTACCAATCTAGCAATGTCTTGCTGACAGTGCCCTTCTAGCAGCTGCTTTCGTAATATTAGCCTCTAATGTTTCCATCCATAAATCTTTTTAAATTAATGTATTTCTTACGCTAACATGCAGCAGATCACTTGGTGGTGGATTTTGGCTAATCATGGGGCATCATACATCAGGCAACAGACATGTGTCAGCAGCCTCAGTCATTGTATATTTACAATCCAAAACATAATTCAGGGGCAGATTAATCTTCAATCGTATTGTAGTAGTGGACAGTCAGCTTGTACAAAAAAAATAATAATAATAATAAAAAAAAAAAAATTAAAAAAAACAACAACCCCACATCTTATTTGTCTAACAGAAATTAAAGAATACATTTTAAGTATTCTTTAAGACAAGAAGTATGGCCCATGGCAAAAGTTCTGTCTGATTGAGATCGTTTTCTATTTTAAGAAATTGCATTCACACACGATACGTAGTTGAGGATTGCGACATGACTTTTCCACACCTCAGTGCGCACTAAGATTTGGCTTAAAAACTCTGACCTCTCAAACTCGAACTCAAAGGGACCCCCCCTCCTCCTCCCCCACCCCCAAAAAATAAAATAAATTAAAAAAAAAATCGACTAACGGATTAATCAAGTACAATGTTGATATTGAGGGGGATAGCCATAGCGGAGGGAAGTTTTGACAGGAAATAGAGATGGTGTCAGGTGTCTGATGTTTCATAAGCCAACTAAGCTTTGAAATACTGACCATCTCTGATAAAAAATCCCCTCAACGCAACACTTTACTATCTCCACAGTGTGAGGGGGGGGGTAAGATTTTTTCCTTTTACCAAAAGCCAAGGCTCTTGGAAAATTTGAATAAGAGAGGTTGGAGATAAAAAGTCTTTGAGATAAGGAGAAAAAAACATCTTACTTTTTTTACGGAATGTGGCCAGGACCTACCAATTAATTAGATATAGGGAGGTTTTCGACTTAGGGAAGTTCGACTTAGCGAGATTCGACTGTACTTTATTTTGTGCTGTCAAAGCGATTCTTTAAAAATTTTATGCGAACAGATAATTCTGATATCACCGTCTGCATGTATCATTTTTAGCGCATTTTCGAAAAGTCGAATGCGCTATTGCACCCGTTTTGTCCGTCGTCCGTCTGTCTGTCATCACCCTTGATCTCAGCATCCATAAGTCCTAGACCCATGAGGTATATATGTTTTTTGTATGTCCTGACCTGCCATTTGTGCATCAACACTCAGTTACTCGATCCGTTAAAAAACCCCGTTAAAACTACCAAAAAAATATTTCGAATCGAGAGGTAACACTAGCGCAGGGAACGGCCGCCATTGCCAGAAGTCGCATACATAGTTTTTCAAGCATTGAAGAGTGGTGCGAAAGCGTGCAAAAGAATTAGTTTTTTTTTTAGTTGACGTCATTAGAATATGTGTAAAAGTTTAGAGAGTTTTACGTCATCATTTGTGGTGACTTGTAGTTAGATTAAAGAGAAAATAAAAAATTTTAAAATGTAAAGAAATGACTTTTAAATAAAAAAAAATGTCAGGTATATTCATTACACAAGAAAATTCATAAAAATATGTATAAAATCTAAACACAATTACTGATAACTACATAATGCTGATATCTAACATAAGTACAGATACATTATACGAAAATGCGCTAACACGTCCTGAGTTCCAATAGGGACCAGGCTTAACATGATTTTTTAAATATTTGAATAAATATCTGGGAAGCTGCTTAGTTCTTTGACATAAATCTTCAAGACTGTTTCTCAAAGTGACTTCAAGACAGCTGTTCAAATAAATTTCAAGACAGATGTTCAACTAAACCTGAAGACAGTTGTTCAACTAAAACTTCAAGACAGTTGTTCAAATAAACTTCAAGACAGCTGTTCAACTAAACCTGAAGACAGTTGTTCAACTAAACTTCAAGATAGCTGTTCTACTATTCTTCAAGATAGCTGTTCAGCTAAATTTCAAGACAGTTTTTCAACTAAACTTCAAGACAGTTGTTCAACTAAACTTCAAGACAGATGTTCAACTAAATTTCAAGACAAATGTTCAACTAAACCTGAAGACAGTTGTTCAACTAAACTTCAAGACAGTTGTTCAAATAAACTTCAAGACAGCTGTTCAACTAAACCTGAAGACAGTTGTTAAACTAAACTTCAAGATAGCTGTTCTACTATTCTTCAAGATAGCTGTTCAGCTAAATTTCAAGACAGTTTTTCAACTAAACTTCAAGACAGCTGTTCAACTAAACTTCAAGACAGCTGTTCAACTAAATTTCAAGATAGCTGTTCAATTAAACTTCAGATAGCTGTTCAACTAAACTTCAAGACAGCTTTTTAAGACAACTGCTCAACTTGGCGTAAGATAAACCGAATGGCGTATCACGTTCACTCATAACATTGTGATATCCTAAACTTATTCAAACCAGGATGTGTTGTTAACACCACGCAATAAGATATCATTTTCTTCCTCTTTGTCGTATCGTCATAGGGACAAATTACATGACACAAAGAACACTTCAGGACTTACAGATGCCTACCCCCCCTACCCCCTAACCACATCCAATAAAAGCACGAGACTTCGTCCTCCAGGATACAAACCATGTCTCAAAATTTCAACAATGTTAATTGAAACAACAGAAGTTTTGGGTACTAACACAATACACATAAAGAGGTTAATATATCTATCAGCTGTTTGGGTACAAGTAAGACTTTGAAATATTGTTATCATTTTGTGGCTATAAAGACCGATTCTCTATTATAATGTTCCTCCCAAGGTTCGTTGGTCTGCGTGCAAAGTTAAAAAAAAATAGTGTGTAAATTTTTTGTGTGTGCAAAATTTGCTGCGAGGTAATTCTAAATTTCTGCGTGGCGTAAGTCAGATTTTATCTCGGCCGCGTAGCCACGCAGCTTAAGGGAAACATTGATGTACAGTTATCCATAAATATTGGCAAATATATATATTTTCATTCTCGGCTCTGGTAATTATCGTAAGGTAACTGATGCGAGTTTATTGCTCTCTTGTGTTGTCAAAGTTTTACACATCAGGACTGTCCAACAAATATCGAGGGTAGAGAGAGAGAGAGGGGGAGAGATGGGGGTGAGGGAGAGAGAGAGAAGAGATGAGGGAGAGAGGAGAGAGAGAGGGGATAGAGAGGGGAGAGAGAGGGGGAGAGAGAGAGGGAGAGATGAGGGAGAGAAAGGGAAGAGATGAGGGAGAGAGGAGAGAGAGGGGATAGAGAGGGAGAGGGGATAGAGAGAGAGGGAGAGAGAGAGGGGGGAGAGAGGGGGTGAGGGAGAGAGAGAGAAGAGATGAGGGAGAGAGGAGAGAGAGAGAGGGGATAGAGAGGGTGGAGAGAGAGAGGGAGAGAGAGGGGAGAGATGAGGGAGAGAGGAGAGAGAGAGAAAGAGAGAGAGAAAGAGAGAGAGGGAGAGAGGGGGAGAGGAGAGAGAGGGCATAGAGAGAGAGGGAGATAGAGAAAGAAGGAGAGAGAGGGGGATAGGTGAGAGAGAGAGGGAGAGAGAGGGAGAGAGAGGGGAGAGATGAGGGAGAGAGGAGAGAGAGGGGATAGAGAGGGAGAGAGGAGAGAAATGGGATAGAGAGAGAGAGGGAGAGAGAGAAAGAGAGAGAGAGAGGGAGAGAGGAGAGAGAGGTGATAGAGAGGGAGAGAGGGGATATATACTAGCAATTTCCCCGCGCTTTGCTGCGGGAAGTTGGAGAATTCATGATGAGAGAGTGATTGGGTGTATACAAAACTATATTTAGGCCCCGGTGTCAATACAAAACTATATTTAGGCCCCGGTGTCAGCAAGGGATATTTTAAATGTTTTTTCCCCTGCTGCCATCGTGAAAGTGTATTTAACAAACCCCCAACGTTTCACGCGTTTAACTATTTTCGAAATAGAAAAAATATTTGTATATAAAACATATTAAGAAAAAAACACACGTTTTTGAGGCCCCGGCCCCAATGAGTGTCAAATTAAAATTCGATTACGCAAATTTTCGTCGTGAGAGGGTACCCAACAACTTCCAAAAGTTTTATGCTTCTACCTGCATAGAGTATGGGAGAATTAGTGATTTTTTTTTCTTTTTATATAGTTAATATCAGGAAGAAAATACATTTGGGCTCCCAGCCCACAGTGAAGGATAGTTTAAATACTTTTTTTTTTAGTTCACCTACAACCATCCAGAAAGTGTATTTAACATCCCCCCCCCCCC
>MUZC01000037.1:715529-729218 GCA_002072015.1 Radix auricularia | reverse complement strand
AAAAAAAAAAAAAAAAAAAAAAAAAATTCCTGCGTTTGCCTATTCGAGAAATAGGAGAATTAGTGATTTTCAAATTTTACATTGCACATATAAGGAAAAAAAGTTTTTTTGGGCTCTGGTCCCCATGAGTGGGAAATTTAACTTTTTTTTTTTCAAATTATTGTCAACTGTACTCAAAAAAATGTCCAAAGTTTCATGCTTCTGCCTGCACGGAAATAGGAAAATTGGTGATTTGGTGATTTTCACTTTTTATAGAGCCCATATAAGGAAAAAATCTTTTTTGGCCCCCGGCCCCACATGAGCGAGATTTTTAAAATTATTTTTCGCCAGTTTTCGTAGATGGAAGGTACCCAATAACTTCCCAAAGTTTCATGCTTCTATTTACACGGAAAGTTGGAGAATTAATTATGTAGGAAAAACATTTTTTGGACCCTGCAGCACCACATGAGTGAGATTTTAAAAATTCTTTTTCGCCAATTTTCGTTGTTAGTTTGGTACCCAACAACTTCCCAAAGTTTCATGCTTCTACCTGCGCGGGATATAGGAAAATTGGTAATTTTCAAAATTTATAGATCCCATATAAGGAAGAAACTTTTTGGGCCCCCAAACCCACACGAGGGAGATTTTTAAAATTCTTCTTCGCAAATTTTCGTTGTTAGCGGGTAACCAACAACTTTTAAAACTTTCATGTTTCTACCTACATAGGGAAGTTGGAGAATTAGTGATTTTTTACTCTTTATATAGTTAATATTAGGAAAAAAATGCATTTGGGCCCCCACAGTAAGGAATGTTTTAAATAATTGTTCACCTACTACCATTGTGGTAGTGTATTTAACAAACCCACAAAGCTTCAAGCGTTTGCTTATTCGGGAAATAGAGAATTAGCGATTTTCAATTTTTATATAGCACATATAAGGAAAAAACCTTTTCGGAGTCCCCAACCCCCATGAGTGGGAAATTTAACTTTTTTTTTTCTCCAAATTATCGGGGAGAGCATGTACTCAAAAATGTCCAAAGTTTCATGCTTCTGACTACACGGGAAATAGGAAAATTGCTGATTTAAAATTTTTATAGAGCCAATGTAAGGAAAAAAATGTTTATGGGGCCCCGGCCCCCATGAGTAGGAAATGTAACTCTTTTTTTTTCAATATAATTGGGAGCATGTACGTAACAAATTTTCAGTTTCATCTTTCTACCTATACGGGAAATAGGAAAATTGGTGATTTTCAATTTTTATAGAGGCCAAATAAGGAAAAAAAATATTTTTGGGCCCCCGGCCTAACATGAGCGATATTTTTAAAATTCTTTTTCGCCAATTTTCATAGTGAGAGGGTACCCAACAACTTCCCAAAGTTTCATGCTTCTACCTATACGGAAATTTAGAGAGTTAGTGATGAGTCGGTTTTTAATAAAAGAAAAAATATATTTGGGCCCCAGTCCCCCATGAGAGGGAATTTTAACATTCTTTTCCCCAATTTTTGTCGGGAACGTGTACTAAAAAAATGTCCATGGTTTCATGCTTCTACCTATACGGGAAATAGGAGAATTAGTGATTTTCAATTTTTAGATAGCTCATGTAAGGAAAAAAACGTTTTTGGGGCCTCGGCCCCCATGAGTGGGAAATTTAACTCTTTTTTTCCAATTATAATTGGGAGCATGTAGTTAACAAATTTCCAAAGTTTCATGCTCCTACCTATACGGGAAATAGGAAGATTGGTGAATTTAAATTTTTATAGAGCCCAAATTAGGGGAAAATTTTTTTGGGCCCCCGGCCCCAGATGAACGAGATTTTAAAAATTCTTTTTCGCCAATTTTCGTCGTTAGAGCGTTAGAGGGTACCCAACAACTTCCCAAAGTTTCATGCTTCTACCTACACGGGAAGTTGGAGATTTAGTGATGAATGAGTGAGTGAGTGAGTCAGTGAGGGCTTTCCCTTTTATTAATATAGATATATATATATTGAGAGAGAGAAATATTTTCTTTTCATTATTGACTTGAGAGAGATGTAATGTCCCAAGTCCTTGAATGCCTACCTGTTGAATAGAAGCAAAGACGCCATGTTTGAGTGATCTGTGTTAACAGATTGCGACATAGAGGACAACTTTGAATGACATTCTGTACCTGACTGCAGGTCAGACCCCGGTATACTTGAATTGATTTAGTTGTTATAGAATATAACTCAAAAGCTCGTGGGCGTAGACTTTTGAAATGAAGGAAGCAACAACCCAGGGGTTCAATAACAGGAACAAACCTTTTTAAAAATGTCTAGTTTGCCAGCAGGCGCGTAGACATTTCAATTACATGTTTCTGACAATAGTTTAAGTCAGAAAATGGGAGATAATCCCCGGCAAAAAATCCCCCCTCCCATAACATTAATCCCAGTACAAAAGGTTTTCACCACGCACTATTTTCACTATTAGAGATTTAATTTCTCAGAAAGATTGAAATTTAAAATATTATGAATATTTATGTTAACGTTATAATTTAAATTTATTCTACATTGTTTCATCCCATGCAATGGACTCACTAGGGGGATGTGGGGGCGTGGGGCTTCGGCCCGCCCCAGGAGACATCATAAGAGGAGTGGGGAGGTGACACCAAAATCTAAATTTTTACTGTGTACCATTTTATGTTTAAAAAAAAAAGCGACACATGTTTTTCACCCTGTAAGAAAAATACAAAATACAATGACATATATTAAACATGAACACTTATCTTTAAAAATAAATATCAGTTAACATGCGATGATAAAAAGTCCCAACAAACTACAATAAAACAAATTAGGGACGACAAAAAAGGAACAGCCAAGCGGATAGAGAATTAAAAAAGTCTGGGCATGAAAGAGGTGTTTTTTTTTGTTTTTGGTTTTTAATAAAATAAAGCCGAGGTGGCTTTGACATGCCAACACCATCGAGTAAGCCATTGAGACGAACCCCACCTAACTACACCCTTCACCATAGTTGTGTGAGGTGGGAGATACGACTTTTCTCACAAAAAATCATGTGATGGAGTTTTGTTTGTTGCTGTTGTATTTTATTTTAAAATTCTTTTTAGGAGCCTTACATAGATGACGTAACGCTATTTCGGTCGATCCCTCCGCCCTTGTCACACGTCTTCACATAAACATAGACTCCCTTTAATATGACGTCACAAAGATATTGCCCGCACCCTATGGCGGATTAAGGGGGGGGGGCTGAGCTGGCTAAAGCCACGGGCCCCCGACGATTTGGGGCCCCCAAACTTTTTATATTTTATAATAAAAGTGTACACATATTTGCACGAACCCTTGAAAACAGAATAAATTAAATAAATTTATAAACATTATCTATTAAACTGATTGCGATTCCAGAGTTGCGAAGTCTTAAGTGCCAGATTTTCCCAGCAAGGGGTAAAAAAATTCCCAAATTGGGCTAAAAAATTACGAAATGCATTAAATATTTCTTATTTGAAAATGAGCATGTTTCAAATTATTTTTTTTAATTTTCATCCAAGAATGTAATTATTTTCTTCTAAATTGTCAATCTAAAAAATTCCCATATGTTAAGCAAAATCCTTATAAATTCCTAAATTCCCATTTTAAAAAGTTTGGCTAAAAAAACACGATTCGGGAAATTTCTTACGACTTCTTAACACTGCGCGATTCAGACCTGACAGTCTTAATAATCTATAAAACTTGGCTCACTTAGAGAATATAGTAAAAAATATAGTTTATATTTTTAAAATTTCTCAATTTAGGCTAGCTCCGCTGGTCGTGTTGAAAGGGCATATGCTTGTGATGCAAATGGTGTCGGGTTCGATTTCCAGCGGTGGAATGTAAAAGTTATTCTTTTCAAACTCAATTTTTAACACACCGGCGAACATTTTAAACAGTTATTTCTTCGTGTTCGTTTCTTTTTTCATAAATAATATAATAGTCCAAGTCACTGGATGTGGAACGCTGAGGAACGATGTACAACAGTCTACAGAAGTTAGTTGAAAAATCGTGTGGTGATTAGCGCTGTAAAAATATTTAATATGATGGCGTCATTGTTTGGTGTGCATTGGTGCGCAAAATACAACCCCTATTATTAAATACTTTGCGTACATTTCAGAAAGTTTAATATTTCGTATTTATCAAAAAAGGACAAGTTAGTTGGGCTTTTGAAAAAGGTTGGCACCGTAGGCGCTCTAAAAAAATTGGGCGCCACAGGCGCCACGACGCCCCGGCACAATCTAGTTATTAATATTTTGTTACAGTCTTATATTAGCTGTTAGCAATCATATTTTAAGGGACGCTGGCTGGATAGGGCCCCCGTTTGATTGCAGCCAGGGGCCCCATGCAGTCTTAATCCGCCCCTGCGCCCGCACCCATAAAGAGTATTTTCTTTTTGATGATGTGCATGTTTCAAATCATTTTTTGGGAATTTAAGTATGTAGATCTATTTAGTGTAAGGCTGCACTCTAATAAAGTAACATGCGTGAAGCCACGTAGACATCATGAAATAAATTGTAAGTAATCAGATATTTAACTGTAACATTTATGTATAAGCTGTGAGTTTTGATATGACGTCACTTTTTTAAAAACCCCTTTCCCCTCGTCACTAATCGGCACAAATGTGTGGTCCTCTCCTCTCTAGGATTCGTGACATCATTTATTGGCGTCCCATTAGGGGATAATTAGGTATTAAATGTTTTTGAAGTAGATCTAATATTTTTGTTTTATATTTATTTATTAAAGGCTTACAAACATGCATAGATCTATCTGTGTTAAAATAATGTACTCTAAGAAACTCAATTTTCGTTAGTATGGGTAAATTTTTTAAAAAATATCCTTAATTAACACGAAATTATTTCAAACGTAATAATTTCAACTTGTCGAATTCGTATGAAACGATCATCACCAATATGAGGCTTGATGCGTACGTTCGACTACCAAAGTATAGTTGATTTTAAACGACGCCGATCAGAGCAGCACCTGCGCAACTGCATCGACCAATGTTTAACGTTGAAAAACGTCTGGCCTGACAGACCTAATATAATCTGTTATATTCAAGTTCTTTGTCTACAACTAATTATTGTTCCACATTCTTGCAGCAGTAAAGGTAAACAAGTGAAGCTTTTATTTAATTTTGTTAAAAGACGGAAAGATAGAGTTTTACTCGTATCATTTTTAAGTCAAAATGGCGTGCTATATTGTTTCCGGGTTATACAATTCTTTAATAATGATTGACTTTAATTTTGAAAGTAACAAATGTGAGCCAAATTACACTGAAGGTTTTGACACGTTTAAAAGTTGGGCAGAGTCAAGATTAAACTTTTTAAAAAGTGTCATTCAATTAATTAAGAAACTATTTTTTTTTAGTTGTTCAAGGCTTGTCTAACATATGAAGGGCGTATATTGCTTTCCGAAATTTTTGTCACATGTCATGAAAGAGCGCACAAATGAAAGAGCGACGACAAATGGGCGCAAACATTGGAGCGCTATACCTCGCTGGTAGTCCGTCTTGAAACTTTAGCATCTATTAGAGAAAACGCTTCCAATCTTCATCTGCGCTCTTTTGTTGTGTGATGCGTCATAGTCACAAAATTAATTAGTAGATCGCACTGCGCACTAGGCAGTGGCGTCACTAGCGGAGGGCAAGGGGTGCGGACCGCACTGGGTGACACCATCACAAAGGGGGACATCCAAAGGTAAAATTCTGTATGTTCCCATTGTTTCGCACTCGGAGGAGTGCCATGGGTTAAGTCGTGAAGGGGTAACACCACGAGTTACCGCCCGGGTGACACCTACGCTAGTGACGCCTCTGATTACTTGACCCGTTTAATTTGCAGGACTTTACGAATTGGACCTTAGCACTGGATAACACAGGTAACACGAGTTACATGTCAGGCGATTAAATGAAGTTCACTGAAGAGCCGTACGGTGCTAAGAATGAAAACATGTCTTTAGTGAAGTGAATTGCCCGTCAAGTAGATGTTATAATAAAATTGCTTGGAGTCGCTCTCTGATGATCAAATCATCTCCCAATGGGTGGCCTAAATTGCTGGAACCGGACAATGCTTAGTGCTGCAAGGTGCTGACCATTCGAAATTCCTCAGTGGTGGGCACCGAGCATTTCTTATTGATGACCACTAGACTCTTGGTGATGGGTACTAACTGGACAGTTATTAGTGATGGGCTATTGTATTTACTGGTGATGGGAAAATGATACTTATTGGTGATTGACACTTATTAGTTATGAGAAATTGACACTTATTGTCGATGGCCACTGAACACTTATTGGTGATGGCCACTGAACACTTATTGGTGATGGCAACTGAACACTTATTGGTGATGGCCTCTGAACACTTATTGGTGATGGCCTCTGAAAACGTGCCACAGAACTTCAAAGTAATAAAAAAAACTTAAGGAATACACCCCAACAGAAACACCTGGATTAAATCGATATATTTGTCTATTTTTGTTCTGTCCGAATACTGTATTAGTAGCCCAAACTTCGCCAGCGTATCCAAGTATGCAAGGTGAAGGGTCAAAGCCTTACAGGTGAAAATGTTCGGTGCAGTATTCAACTTAAACAAGGTTTCTACTGCGCAAGTTTTTTAGCCCCACTTTACGAGTGTCAGCCTCACAGAAGAAAGGGTTCTAAGATTGTACCTCGAGTTAGTAGGCTACAGGTTGTGAGCGTGCTACAGGTTGTTAGAGTGCTACAGGTTGTGAGAGTGCTACAGGTTGTGAGCGTGCTACAGGTTGTGAGCGTGCTACAGGTTGTGAGCGTGCTACAAGGTTGTGAGAGTGCTACAGGTTGTGAGCGTGCTACAAGGTTGTGAGAGTGTTACAGGTTGTGAGAGTGCTACAGATGTAGAGCGTGCTACAGGTGAAGAGCGTGCTACAGGTGTAGAGTGTGCTACAGGTGTAGAGCGTGCTACCGGTGTAGAGCGTGCTACAGGTTGTGAGAGTGTGACAGGTTGTGAGAGTGCGACAGGTTTTGAGAGTGCGACAGGTTGTGAGAGTGCGACAGGTTGTGAGAGTTCGACAGGTTGTGAGAGTGCGACGGGTTGTGAGAGTGCGACAGGTTGTGAGAGTGCGACAGGTTGTGAGAGTGCGACAGGTTTTGAGAGTGCGACAGGTTGTGAGAGTTCGACAGGTTGTGAGAGTGCGACAGGTTGTGAGCGTGCTACAGGTGTAGAGCGTGCTACAGGTGTAGAGCGTGCTACAGGTGTAGTAGATCATGCTACAGTTTTATTTTAAGAAAGAAAATTATTATGATTATAACAAACAATTTTAAAAAAACAACAAAAAACTCAAGGGTATAGCTAGAAGGATTATCAAACGGTCATTGCCACAGGATGCTGTCATTGTTCTTGTTTTTTTTTATAATATTCTTTTTAAAACTTTTGTTTAAAATATTTCTATATATGATATATAGATTAGGACTGCGACAAAGCTTTTTAAAAAAAATAAAAAAATACACAAACAAATTGTGTAATGAAAAAAAAATATTTCAGCTTAATTATTAAACTAACACGACGGTAAACGTTACTGCTAATGCCTTCATCAGCAAAATAAACATAAAGTACGTACTTACATTAGTAATAATACTATTTTTACATTCTTAAGAACTAATATATCATAAAATAGTTAAGTAAAATAAGAAAAGGAAAAAAAAACCAAAAAGAAAACTAAACTATATAATGACACAGGATATAAGAAAAAGGAGAAAATATAAAAAGTTACAGTGAAACCCACATCGAAAAAAATACTCTAGCTAGTTAAAATTTTGAATTTGGTTAATTCCATAGGAAGCCAACGTATGAAATTGTTTTATAAATCTCCTTTCCATGTAGATTCTATCATGAGTATCACTCACATATAGAATACCAGTTACTGAAATATCTGAAATCCTGTCATGGTCAACACTGTTAAAATGTTTAAGGAACAGGACATTGAGCTTGTTTATTTATATCACACCGTTGCTCACTAAACCGATCTCCAAGACGACGACCTGTCTCACCCTCGTAGATTTTATTGCAGTTCTAGTAAAGAATTTTATAAATCACGTTGCGACTTGTGAATCCATCTTTATTTTTATTTTTTTAAGAGGGATGGAATGTTGTCAATTTCAAGCACATTTCACTTAAAATACTGTATCATGATGAGGCATAATTTTTAACGCAATTTCCCTTGGGAAAAATTGCGTTTATATATTTGAAATGTCTGTCCTGTCTGTTCAAACTTTGAACAGAAACTCCTTCTGAACCATACTAGATGGAGGGTTCGGGTCTTTTGCAAATATGTTATGGAGGTCCCAAGGATGTGCACGGGCAAAAATATTTACTGAAAAGATTTATTGAATTTCCTGGGGGAAAACAAACACACACACACACACACATGCACGCACGCACACCTGCACGCACGCACACACACACACACACACAAAGAAAAAAAAAGACGAAAAAAAATCTCAGTATTATGTCTATTTCTAACAAACCATAACATCTATCGGGTTTTTACAAAAGCGCCAAACGGTAACTAATAATATTTAGAAAATGCCGGAGAAGGAGTTTTTGAAAAATCTGTTTTCGTTCGACTATCTTAATTTTAGCAGCATTTTGTAAATAGCTATTTTGAAACTTATTTATTTGAAATGATTTTTTGGTAAAATCCGATTTAACGTTCCCACTCAACATGGCCGCCATCTTTGTTGATATGCCGGAAACCAAAGAAATTGGAAAATTCAACTATTAAAATTCTAAAACTAAACCTAACCCTAACCCTAATTTCAAAATTATAACTAAACCTAACCCAAACCCTAAATTAACAAATAAAAATTCTAAATCTAAACCAGGGGCGGATTAAGACTGCACGGGGCCCCTGGCTGCAATCAAACGGGGGCCCTATCCAGCCAGCGTCCTTAAAATATGATTGCTAACAGCTAATATAAGACTGTAACTAAATATTAATAATGAAAAAAGAAACGAACACGAAGAAATAACTGTTTAAAATGTTCGCCGGTGTGTTAAAAATTGAGTGTGAAAAGAAAAACTTTTACATTCCACCGCTGGAAATCGAACCCGACACCATTTGCATCACAAGCCTATGCCCCTTCCACACGACCAGCGGAGCTTGTCTAAATTGAGAAATTTTAAACATATAAACTATATTTTATACTATATTCTCTAAGTGAGCCAAGTTTTATAGATTATTAAGACTGTCAGGTCTGAATCGCGCAGTGTTAAGAAGTCGTAAGAAATTTCCCGAATCGTGTTTTTTTTAGCCAAACTTTTTAAAATGGGAATTTAGGAATTTATAAGGATTTTGCCTAACATATGGGAATTTTTGAGATTGACAATTTAAAAGAAAATAATTACATTCTTGGATGAAAATAAAATAAAATAATGTGAAACATGCTCATTTTCAAATAAGAAATACTTTTTTGTGTTGGTGCGAGGCTCTTTGACGTCATATTTGTTTATTTTTTAGCGTGTCTAGGTTTTTTATTTCGGATCTAGTTTTTTTTCCTGACGTTTTTGCTAGGTTTTTCCCATTATTGTCACTGACAGTAGACTGCAGACAGTTTACAGTCAGATTGTGTAAATGTATTACTATTAAATAATATAATTAATTAGTCTGAGCCCGAATCATCATAAAATGTTTGTTACATATAAAGGACAAAATCATTAATAATATGTAAACATATAACAATCTATGTAACCATGTATGATTGATTCATTATTAATAAATTTCAAAACATTCATTAAAAAAAAATATTTTTATCAATCACAGACAAATTTAAATTACAAGAGTATCCAAATAACTTTTTTAAACTTCATGATGTTAAATTTAAAAGTATAATCTATATTCTGGCTTTGTAGCCAAGTTGTTAAAAAAAACGTACAGATTAAATAAAAATTGAAAGTACCCTATTAAAAATTCCCTTAAAAATGCAAAAATATTTATTATTTTTTAATTTGGAAGTCAAAAGTCATTAAAATGAATGCGAAAGCATTTAATTGAAGTTGCCACTTTTTAGATTTTTCCCCCAAATTTTTAATGCATTTCGGAATTTTTAGCCCAATTTGGGAATTTTTTTACCCCTGGCTTGGAAAATCTGGCACTTAAGACTTCGCAACTCTGGAATCGCAATCAGTTTAATAGATAATGTTTATAAATTTATTTAATGTATTATATTTTCAAGGGTTCGTGCAAACATTTGTACACTTTTATTATAAAATATAAAAAGTTTGGGGGCCCCAAATCGTCGGGGGCCCGTGGCTTTAGCCCGCTCAGCCCCCCCCCCCCTTAATCCGCCATAGATCTAAACCTAAAAAACAAAGGAAGAGTACGCAGAATTAATTGCTATATAACCCATTTGGGAACGTTTAATCGGATTCAACCGATATTTTTATTGTAATCTAGAATGGCAGTCAATGGGGTTTTCCCGCTTTGTGAAGGCTAATGTTAGATTGTTGCTTGGTGCGCATTATATTGACACATCTTGGCGTGATGTCGCGTGAAGGGATCTGACGTCAAATTTTGTTTAGTTTCAGAATTTCTGATTTTGTAATGACTTTTAATGAAATCTAGAATGATTTCCCTTGAATTAAAAAAAAAGGAAATTCTTTATTGGAAATTTAGTTTAAATACTCATTTGAGTTTTTATTTCTTGTTTGGAATTAACTATTTTAATTTTGGACCAGTTTTAACACCCGCTGTTAATTGATTTAAAGGTATGACCAGACAGAACATTTTAAAATCATGTAGAAACTATTTCTGATCACTGTGATGGATCAAAATTTTTTTTTCATCCCCATAATTTTAAAGCCCTCAAGGTGATTCTAGGTACTCAATGTTTCTTGTACTGATGGATGAAGGCATTAGCTGTAACTCATACTGTATATTCCGGCGTATAAGACGACTTTTTAACCCCTAAAATTCTTCTTAAAAGTCCGGGGTCGTCTTATAAGTCGGGTATCATGTGTATACTGGTATCGTCAAAGGGTTGCCAAATTGATGTACATTGATGTACATTTGATATCAGATGACAAACAGGAGGGTTTTGATGGCTTTTAAATAAAATTATTATACTTAAAGCAAATCTGACATTTTAAAATTTATATTTGGCGTGTGTTGGAAAAGGGGGGTGCTACACGGCGAAAGTAGCTTAAAGCCTATATTTTAATAGGAAAATTATGAGGGTCGTCTATTATACGCCCAGTCGTCTTATACGCGGGACTATACGGTACTATCGTATTTGGGATTAGTTTAATAATAAGGCTCACATTTATTGTTTTCATTTCACTTACACAATTTGTTTGTGCATTTTTTCTTACTGTATGTGTGTTGTTTTTTTTTTTCTGAGGAAACTTGCATTTGGGGATGTGGGTTAATTTTGTGTGCCCAACTTTTAAGCTGAGTCGCGACAAATAAAGCTAAAAATAACTGTAATGTCACCAGAAAATAAACTGTAACATTCAATACGTCACATGTGTTGGTGGGGGTGAAAGCAAACCAAACATAAAATAACAAACAGCGCTTCCGGATATATCAGGTGGACAAACAGGGCAAATCTTTGTGTGTGTGTGTGTGTGTGTGTGTGGTGGTGGTGGTGGGGGGGGGGCAGCTAGGTGCGTATCGGGCAGTCCTCAGAAATACGGTCACAGTGGTACATTTCACGGGCTTGGGTATCCATCTACACATTCTGTTGTTCCACGATGTTTTGTTGTGTAATGAAGTCTTCTAAAAGTGTAATGGAGCTAGCTACCCGCGGAGATCAGGAGATACTCGGACCGCCACGTCAGACCCACACCCACCTTTTAAATGATCACAGTGGTCCTCAGAACGACACGGATTCAAACACACAAGTACATTAAAAATTTGGCAATGTTTCCAATTAAAAGGTGCTTTGGTAGGCTACATAGTAAGTTAACAAGAAATAATTTATTTTAAATACAATTGAATCGTTAAATACAAGGATGATTGTTTATAGGGATGTACCAGATTCAAAATTTTGAATTCTGGTGCAAGCTGAGTTTACGAAATAAAATCCGGACGGATCCGGAGAATATTTTTCAAAATAGCCGGATTCTGGATTTTCCGGAGCCATTATATATTAATATTATGGCTCTACTGGCCAGCCAGATTCGGCTGGGTTTATAAAGTGAAATTGTGCCGGAGCCGGATTTTTAAAAATTCCGGATTTGCCGAAGCCAAAGCCGGTTCATTCCTAGTTGTTAAGTTCGTCGAACAATTCGGGTATTAATCGTTTTTTAAGAAAGGTAACTGGGTGCTTATTTATGACATTGTCTGGACCGTGAATGACAAAAGACGATGTTCAACACGTGAACCAGTTCTTTTGATTGTCAGAACCAGTTCTTTTGATTGTCAGAACCAGTTCTTTTGATTGTCAGAACCAATTCTTTTGATTGTCAGAACCGGTTCTTTTGATTATTTTGATTGTCAGAACCAGTTCTTTTGATTGTCAGAACTAGTTTTTTAGAGTGTCAGAACCATTTTTTTAAAATTGTCAGAACAAGTTCTTTTGATTGTCATATCAAGTTCTTTTGATTGTCAGAACCAGATATTTTGATTGTCGATGTTGTTTTCCACGTTAATCCATACAAATCATATCAGTGATGAAATTCAAAATCACAATTTACATATAAAAAAAAATAAATAAAAGATACCTCCTATTGGCTGACTGTTTGAGAATCGTCGTAAAGCGAGTTGGCCCTTTTTCCCCTCCCTACAACTGGCGCCAGTTTAAAAGCCTGGCCAGGTCATATGTGAACATTCAATAGTTTCTGACTGCCAGGAGGTACGGGATCCTACAATGTTGGCTAAAACAATCTTATTGGTTGCACGTGAGTTGGATTAATCTATATAATAATGCGCCTAAGCGCGTCCGTCAGTCAGAAGCCCCTATACCACGCAACTCTTGATTACTTTTTTAAAATTGAAAATATAGACGTAAAAATCATAATGATTTTGGGTTTGAGATTAACAGAGGGTGTGCTTTTGCGCGCCGTAAAAAAAAAACATTAAGTGGCGTCATGAAGCTTTTATTCTATTAATTTATTTGATGTTACTTTTTTATCTTGATTATAATCTGATTGTGTGAATATGCATGTGTGTGAGTGTGTTTATGTTTATGTGTGTATGTGCGTCTGTGTGTGCGTGTGACTGTGTGTTTGTTTTAGTTGTGAAATAACGATTTATTTCATAGATTGCTAAAAGTGAAATTAAATATTGAAAAGACGTTACCACGTAATCTTTTATGTATATTTAAAATTATGCACTGGATTATGAAAAATTCCGTTAGTGTTATGAACACAAGTTTCTGCCGATGCGATCTGCATGGGTGCTTGAATAAAAGATAACGGGAAATCATTGAATGTGACTTAAAAACTGTTAATGAGAAGAACAATCTCCAATGATTTTTTCAGAGATGGTTTTTACATTATGCTTGATTTTAGAAGAAATGAGCCCTTGCGCCGGGATTTTAAATAATATTATGGTACGTGTATAAGTGTTTATACACTGTTGTAAGAGTGGGGTTAAAAAGCGGAATTGTATTTTTTTTTAAAGAGGAGCAATTTTGTGAACTATTTGAAGGGTGCATTTCATTTCTAGGGTCATGATTTTATAATATCACAGATCCCTGAGTGGCACTATTTCTCAGCCACTGATAATATCCTTTTGGAAAAGTTTAA
>MUZC01000037.1:683676-702223 GCA_002072015.1 Radix auricularia | reverse complement strand
GTACAAACATAAACATATGTACACACAATACATACATAAAAATACGTACAGACACAAACTTATTTATATATACAAACATTTATATGGATATAAAAATTATTTTAAACATCGCAGACGCTCCTTCTGTACAGGAGATTATTGCGTCCTAAATCCGGCCTAATCCGGCAGGCCGATAGACCCATAAAATATACATATTTATAATTTGCTCCGGTTCTGGCAAATCCGAAATCCCTCCATGTTCACAAATCCGTCTCCACCCTGAGTTTGTCCCTATTTCACTATATAAATCCGGTCAAATCCTAGTAAATATATATAAATGTGTGTGTGTGAAAATACTACAATTTCCCTTACACTTACACTAACATAAAATTTCATTAGAGTGAGCCTTAAAACTTTAAATTTAAACTTATCATTTCAAATAATTCATTGCTGGACATTGCAATAATATCAGGCACTAACATAAATAATTTTAATTAATTAAATAAAACAGCCTACAAACAAATACGTACAAAAATGTAAGGTAAGTGATAAGCTTATAAAATGATTTGGGAAAGTTTTAAACGTATTAACGTTCCACGTTCCCTTTGTCCACGTTTAACTGTTCTATCTTTGGGAAACCAGATGACAATCATTTCAGTTTAAACGTGTTAACTAATTTTTGCGTATATAAATTTTAGCATGTGCCATTTTTCTTGAGACGGTTACACAAAAAACTAAACCATTTAAAGGCTTTTTTTTTAAAAAACTATTTTTAAAAAGTAAACTTTAATTTTTTAATTTTTTTTGAAATTTACAAAACTTGACTACTTGGGTTTGCTAATTTTTTTGTTTCAGTAAATGTAGTAAACCCTACGGGTAGAAGACTAGAGATATTTCTTAATTATTATAATGCACAAATAGAAATAGCAACTTAAGTTTCAATCCTAACTCGTGTTACAAACGTAAAGAAAGTCATCGATGCAACGTTCTCGTATTAATTAATCATCTTTATATTTCAGTTCATTTGTCTGTTATTCTTTTTAGTAAGTCTAGGCAATTAACCAACTCTAAATGTGTGTCTTTATGGGCATACACCCTCTTAATCCAAAAATAGCTACGCCCCTGACTAAGCTTATGATTGTTGAATTCCCAATAAACATACACAATTGCATGTCGAACAAATACAAATTATCTTGTAAGTCATAAAGTTTAATAAAACAATTATTTATAATTTCAAATAATTAAGGGGAGGATCCATTTTAAAGGGGGAGACATTATTTTAAAACAAATTCTCCGGGGGCGATTTTGTTTTAAAATAAATTCTCCGGGGGAGACTTTATTTTGGGGGAGACTTTATTTCGTGACACCGGCGTAGTTAAGGATGTCAAGGTCATTTGAGTGATTTAACATGCATGACTTATTCTGAGAAACACACGCACGCAAACACGCACACAGACAGGAGCAAGTAAAGTGGCTGGGGAAAAAAGCCGTGTTTAATTACTAAGGAATATTTTCGTTATATTTTTTTAAAACGAGAAAAATTAAATTTTTTATTTTTATTTCTTCTGTTTGCAGTGACTAGTTAGAGCTTTTGTCGCCAGGGGCGGTCTCCACTTTGCTGCCCTTTTTAAGGACTGTCCATAAATGAATCCACGAGTCTGGGGGGAGGTGGAGGGGGGGTCACACATTTGTCACGATGTGTGACGAGGGGGAAGAAGTGTTTAAGAAATGTGACATCATTTAGTTACAAATCTCTGGAAAAAAACAACAGAAAGACTTGTTAGATCTTAACTCTTGAAAAAAATAAGACACTAAAGCAGTAAGATTATTTGTTGTTGTAAATTTTAAATCTGACACTGAGAAATTCCGCTTCATTTTAATAAATTAACTTAGAAAATACTAAAGCTCATTTAAGGGCTACGGAAATTAACGATTAATTTCTCGATTATTCATTAAAACATTTTAAGGATGAAATTATTTTATCGAGTAATCGACCCATTACTTACAATTTATTGGAAGTCAAGAAAAAAGAAAAAAAAATATTAAAAAATGCCGCCGGTAAATAATTTTCCTAACGATTACATGGATTACATGGACATTTTGGTTTTAAACTTTTGACGACGGGAATGCTCAAAATGCTGATAAAGTTTGCCTACCATGGTTCTAGCACTTCCCCTACATATCAAACCAAATGAAAAGAGTATTCAACTAATGGCATTAATGGACTGTGAGTAACAGTCACACAAAATAACGACAACTCTTCTGAAGAATAGCTGCGCTACAAAATAAAGATGAAAGTTCCTGAATCCATTAACCCTCAACAATGGTGGAAAATTAATGAACTCCGATATTCGATAACGTCATTCATTGCGAAGTCCGCTTTGTTCTTACCAGTTACCTCAGTTCCATGTGAATGATTTGTTTGTTGTTGTTGCTGTTGTTGTTGTTGGTTTTTTTTTTTTTTTTTTTTTGGCTCGCCTGGTTATGTTGCCATTTACACCCACTTATCACTTGAACCAAATAATGTCAACACACTTGTCTTTTGAATAGTTGGTTGAAAGATAACATGTAAAGGATACACTCCAGGTTTATTTAGATTTTCAACAAGAACGTTTACTCAGAGTTACTTATGACGTCATAATTTTTAATTTTTGGCTTTAATCAACTATTAATTAATCGTTAATTGTTCAAAAGTTAAAGATTAAATTTAAATTAATCGTTAACAGCCCTAGTTCATTTATTTATAATTGAAAGTTGTAAAACATTTTTCATGAGTTATTAAGATAATAATAATATTAGTAAAAATAATAATAATTTGAAAATAAATATAACACAGTTCCCAGCAAACAGATGGTCTCACAGAGCTGCAAATAAAAATAGTAATAGTAGCACACGTATACTTGTAATGGTACTCAATTAAAAACATGTTTTTACTGTTTAAAAAAACAACATAATGATAACATAATGGCGGACACAATAAAGTGTATAAGTATAATTTTGAGAAATGTTTGATTGCTGTTTTATTAATTTGGAAAGTAAAGTTTGAAGAGATGTTTTTTACGAGCATGCTGTGATATTTGGGTTAGATTTAGGGTTAGCGTTAGTGTTAAAGTAAGGGTTAACTTAGTCACTGGTTCGTTAAGCTGACTTACTCGGTATACTGGATAAGGTCAAATTAAACTGCGTTTTTTTTCTCAAAAAGGTAGATAACTAGTAAAATCAATATTAATTTGATGGTAGTCTCCCTTTAAAACATTTGAATGTGACGTTTTTTGAAGAATTTAGAGCCAATTGCAGTTGTTTTGATTCAATAAATTAAATAATTCAAGTCATGGTAACTCAACTACAGTGGTAAGTCATGGTACATCCACTACAGTTGTAAGTCATGGTAACTCCACTACGGTTGTAAGTCATGGTAACTCCACTACGGTTGTAAGTCATGGTAACTCCCCTACGGTTGTAAGTCATGGTAACTCCACTACAGTTGTAAGTCATGGTAACTCAATTACAGTGGTAAGTCATGGTAACTCCACTATGGTTGTAAGTCATGGTATATCACTACAGTTGTAAGTCATGGTAACTCCACTACGGTTGTAAGTCATGGCAACTCCACTACGGTTGTAAGTCATGGTAATTCATTACAGTTGTAAGTCATGGTAATTCACTACAGTTGTAAGTCATGGTAATTCACTACAGTTGTAAGTCATGGCAACTCCACTACGGTTGTAAGTCATGGTAACTCCACTACGGTTGTAAGTCATGGTAACTCCACTACGGTTGTAAGTCATGGCAACTCCACTATGGTTGTAAGTCATGGCAACTCCACTACGGTTGTAAGTCATGGTAACTCCACTACGGTTGTAAGTCATGGTAACTCCACTATGGTTGTAAGTCATGGCAACTCCACTACGGTTGTAAGTCATGACAACTCCACTACGGTTGTAAGTCATGGCAACTCCACTACGGTTGTAAGTCATGGCCCCTCCACTAAAGTTTGTGTTACCCCCTTCAATCTTCTACAACTCCCCCAGGTTGCCTTCTGGTCTTGTGTTTAACTGTGACCTTTCACGCCTCGTATCCCACGGTATAGATTCTAATGTGCACTTTTCTGTTGAGTGCCGTTCGCTGTGTTCCCGCGTCTGACGTAATTTGATGGCGCAGATAAGAGTGTTAAGGTTATGGTGGATGCGAAATGAAACAGGCAAATAGGATAACACATTGAGGACGGTGGGTTTGGGGGTGGTCAAGCGTTGATAAGTTTGATCAATAATTCCTGGGCTGTCTGACCATGATATTGTCAGGGTAACCAACACAATAAAAACTAAAATAAATAAGATGCCTAGAAGAACAATATATCTTTGGAATAAATGCAACTTAATAAAATTACACCAACCAGCTTCTAATTTCCAACAAAATTTCCTAAGTAAATTCAGCATAGTTAGCCCTGTAGAAGAAATATGGAAGGAAATAAAAACAAATCTAAAAACCATAATGGATCAGAATGTTCCAACAAAAACAACTTCAAATAGAATTAATAAATGCTGGTTCAATTTTAAACTTAAAAAGTATTGCAAACTAAAGGAGAATTTATTTAAGAAATTTAAGGCTACCAATTTAGAAAGGATACACAAAAAATACTTAAAAATTAAACACCTCACACAGAAACTTAGCCGTAACCTCCAAAATAATTATATAAACAGTGTGATAACTAAAGATAACAATAAAAACTTATGGTCCTTTATCAAATCCAAAAAAATGGAGCCTTCAGGTATAGCCACACTAAAAGACTCAAATAATAAAACCTATAGTGATAATGAAAATAAAGCTAATATCCTTAACAAATATTTTGCATCATCATTTTCTGCCTCAGGCGACAAGGAAATTTCAATAAATTTAAATAAATTAGAAGAAATAGGTAACATAACTGTAGATGAGATAGGTATACATTCACTCCTAAAAAACTTAAAAATAAACAAAGCTACTGGCCCAGATGAATTACCTGCCAGGTTATTAAAAGAATTAAGCAATGAACTGTCCCCAATCCTTGTAGTTCTTTTTCAGGCCTCTCTAAACCAGGGTAAAGTGCCCGAGGATTGGAAATTAGCCTATGTAACGCCGCTCTTTAAGAAAGGTGATAAGTCAGACCCTGGTAATTACAGACCTGTATCACTTACTAGTATCACATGTAAATTACTGGAACACATAATATATAGCAGAATAGTTAACCACCTTGACAAATATAATGCCCTATGCCCACACCAACATGGCTTTAGAAAGAACAGATCATGTGAAACACAATTGATAGGCCTAATAGATGATCTATCAAAAGGCTTAGATAATAATGATCAAATAGATACAATATTACTAGACTTCTCAAAAGCATTCGACAAAGTTCACCACCTTAGTTTACTCAAAAAACTTAAATACTTTGGAATCTCAGGTCCCTTACATCACTGGATCCAAGATTTCCTATTGGGTAGGGAGCAAACTGTAATAATTAATGGTTCTAAATCTACACCAATAAAGGTTAACTCAGGAGTTCCACAAGGAACTGTCCTAGGTCCCTTACTATTTTTAATTTATATAAATGACTTACCCAACAATATCTCAACAGGAACTAAAGTTAGGTTATTTGCTGATGATTGTATAATCTATAGAACAATCAAGTCAGAACAAGATAGCAAAATTTTACAAAAAGACTTAGATGAATTAATAAAATGGGAAACTAACAGGAGTATGTCCTTCCACCCAGAAAAGAGTAACAAAGAAAAAGAAACAAATAAATTCAAAATATTTCATTCATGGAAAAGAACTAACCCAAACTAAAGATGCGAAATACTTAGGAGTCATAATAAATGAGAAACTATCTTGGAATCCCCATGTCAATGAAGTTATTAAAAAATCAAAGAAAACCTTAGGCTTTATAAAAAGAAACTTTTACAAATGTAACAAAGATATAAAACTAAAATGCTATCTCACCCCGGTGAGACCTATACTAGAATATGCATCTTCAGTATGGGACCCATCCACCAAAGAAAATATTGATAAGTTAGAACAAATACAAAAAAGAGCTGCCAGATTCATTACTGGAGAATATTCAAAACTGACAAGAGTAACACCATTAGTTAAATCATTAAACCTTGAAACACTAGAGGATAGAAGAACCAAGAGTAAATTAGTAATTATACATAAGGCAATTAATTCTAATTTAGAAATACAACACAAAGATAACTTGATACAACCCTCAGATAGACATAAAGATAAAAACACCTTTCTTATTCCATATGCAAGAACAAACACATACACGTTTTCTTTCTTTCCGTCCGGTATTCGGGCGTGGAATGGGTTGCCTGAAGAAACCAGGAAAGCCACCACTTTATCATCTTTTAAAACTCTAGTAAGAATACAGGACTAAACACAAACCATAGAAATACGTAGGACGCAATAATCTTCTGTACAGAAGGAGCGTCTGTAACATATAAGATAAGATAAGATCTTTGGTTGTGTGGGCACAGGGTAATCATTTTAAAATGTTTTAGATGTTACCCGTAACAGGTGAATCAGTACCTGACCCTGAGACAGGAGTACTAGAGTCGATGTGTTACGATCTTGTAAAAAGCCATAGCAGGAACGACCGGCAGTGTTTGAAATGTTATCGCCGGTTCTTTCCTGGCCAACGGACCGTGGCGTTCATTCAACCTGTCCTCTATGCCATCAGGAGGAGGAACATCAGCGGTTCTTACCTTGACCCAGAAGAGGACCCGAGTTTGGGGTGGGGGGGGGAATAAAAGTGACATCATTGTGATGTCATAACAACTTTTTCTTAGTTAAACTAATAGGAAATTTTAAGTTTCGATAACATTTTTTTTTGTGTGGTAATGACTAATGTTTTGAAGTATTCACTCTCAGGTCCGATGGTCCGTATGCAAAATGAAAAAAAAATATCGCGTTCAAAGTTCCACAATTTTTTCCTTCAAAATTTTACATCCCACAAACACGGATAATCGAAATTTACAGTGTGGTCGAGGAGCCGTGCAGCTGACAGGAAAAATTGTATTCTGCTAATTTATAGCTTTTCATAACGATCATGGGAGCAAATATCACGCAAGTCATTAATTAACTCTATTTTGAAATACCTCACTTTTAATCCGTTCCATAGCAAACAGATTAAATAGATTTAATATTTCTTGTAGCGATTTATTCACTTCAAATTGTTAACTGCGGTGCATTTCCTGACCAAAGAACACCGGTGCGCCAATGTAAATATTTCACCAGTCTTTGGGCTATGAACTACTAGAAAGTTTGAGAGCCCCCGAGTTGAGGTCAGTTTAACAGACATTTTACTAGTTTCAAGCGGACATATATTTATAACTACCAATGATTTCAGCTCCAGCAACCATTCACAGCGAGGGGTGGGTATCACGCTAATTATTAAATAATTGAATGTGAAGTTAAACCAATTTTTTAAAAAAAAATCTCAGGAGTAATGTAGTAGTAGCAGCAGTAAATTGCTATCAGACGTGTTTGCATTGATAGAGTAGAGGATCAGATATTTAACTGTGACGACAGACTTTGGACGGGAGGCCGAGGCAGTCATTCATTGACCACACATAAAAGTTTCAAAATGCCATTGAGAATTTCCGTCTGCATATTTTTCTTGTGTAAGTTTTGGTTTCAAACTAGATTTTTTTAATATAAAAAGATATACGCTACATTATAAACAAAAGTTCTATTCTTTCCATTAAAATTAAAATCCCTTTTATATTCTATCGAACACGTCCATAAATGTTTAAAGAAAGTTTCTAATGATCTGTAATATAATATCCGTGATATGAATCTTCGTCCAAGTTCGTATCACTGACTTAAGACTATATATTTGTTAAAATATCCCGCTGTTTCATCTTATTACATCATAAAATCTAAGAACGTACTTTTTTTTAGCATGGACTATACCGTAACATTAATTTATCAAGAACATCATGTACATGTAATTATTATTATACACTAAATACGACCCGTGGCGTAGCATCAGTAGAAGACTTCCTCATAGATACTGCTAAGAAAGGGGGGACAAAAATGGACACAAACTACAGCACGAAGAAATCAGAACAACGCGAATGAACGTTTTGGGAGGTGGGGGGGGGGGAAGAATTGCTGACATATCGATGGTCTCGAGACATGCGCACTGTGGTTAGCTACCTGCACCAACCTAGCTTGTCAAACATAAAATGAGATTGGCAGGCCCTAGCGGGGTTCGCAAAAATAAATAAATAAATTAATTAAATTAAAAAAAGGGAGAGGGGGGAAGAAAAAGTAGCAACGCAAGAAGCATTGTTGGTCTCAAATCATGCCCACCCTCCTTTTTGAAACCCACTTCGCTTTATTGGGCAACCCTAGCGAGGGTCATTCGTCATGCTCATTAGCACCCTACTCACTCTTGATGTTGTTCTGGTGAATTATTTATGTGTATATATATTTTGACAATTTCATGGGCCAAAGATAGTTGAGAGATGTAGATAAAATAGATAAAATTTAGAGTCACATACACAGGTTACCAGAGATAGAACTTGTATTTGCTGTTGACAGTTTTTCATCAGTCGGATGGAAAATCCTCTCTGCCACCCTTTCCTCCGGAGACGTTTCCTACTGACGCCCCAGATGTGAAATCCCAACCGCCCCCAGAAATGACCACACCAACACCGGAACCAGAAGATTGCGGCGGGGCAATAGAGCAGTGCTGAGATGACTTCGGCAATAGTCCCCAGTCAAGGTAAGTAATATTTCATAGACATCAGTCAAGGTAAGTCATGTGTAGTAGGCATTAGTCAAGGTAAGTCATGTGTAATAGGCATCAGTCAAGATAAGTCATGTTAAATAGACATCAGTCAAGGTAAGTTATTTTTAGTAGGCATCAGTTAAGGTCAGATATTTGACAGTAATCATAAAGCATTGGTCGTGGGAGAGAAAAGTAATGAATTTCCAAGATTCTCACTTTTACTTTACAATTATCTCATTTTGTTGACGTCTCGTTACATCACTGGGTAGAACAATTCTTGTTACCTCTTCGATCCTATATATACGTGCTACCAGTCAACGATCTCAGTTTGTTTTCTTTGATTATTTGTAAAAACTATTTTCCTGTCCCGAGCATGAAATGTCATTGACAGTTTTCATTGGGCCCTGGATTTAAAACTGACGAAAGTTTTGTGGTTGGTTTTGTTGAACTGAATGTTGACGTATTTCAGAAAGAATCTCTTGGTGCTGCGCCAGTGTGTAACGAGCGCTCCATGCGATGCTAACGATGACGACAAGGCCACAAGAGATCGAGCTTTGTTCATTGTCGATTCTAATGAATTCTACTGTACGTAAGCGAGTTACTTGTGTTTCATACGATCCCCCCACCCTTGTTAATTGTATAACTATATATGTTACTAAGTTACTGCTACCACTTCTACTGCAAGAAAACTCGTTATTTATATTACATACTGTCCTCTTTGCTATTCGTCTAGTTACATATGTTACTACTTCTTCTAATGTACGCTAAGAATTTACGATTGTTAAACATCAACTGTCGCTGTTTCTTCAAAGACCCCTATCTTTCACGATCTTCAAAATTTTTGTCCATCGTCCACTACTCCGATACCAATCAGAAGGGACATGCGAGACGTGCGCAAGACTTTTATCGTGACGTATCCATCTCAGAGAGTAAATTTAAAGATGGCAGGGGCGGATGGACCCAAGGGTAAATCCCTTCCTACGCCACTGCCAGGAATATAACGTATCCCAGAGATCGCTATTTAACAAATCTATCGTTTTTCTTGAATCCACAGCCCACGAATAAGTGCGCGTTTCTCATAACATTGAGTTTGTTCCAAAGTTGTAAATCTTTCAACCTTTATTCACATTGAAATTGTTATCGTGTTTTGATATCTCTGTATTTGTGTGGCCAGTTTATGGTCTCCCTCGTTAATTACCTGCTACATTAATCCAGTCAAGTTAGGAATTAAAACAAAGGGGAGGGAAGTATCTAGTTATAGGTCCCTTATTAGAATATATCAAATTCAACAACACGCCCCCATCCTCCCTTTAAATGGCCGAAAGCTGAAGAACTTCAATAGTTAGATGTGATAAAAAATAGGGCTGTTATCGATTAATTTAAATTTAATCGTTAACTTTTGAAAAATTGCCGAATAATTAATCGATAATTTTGTCATAATCCGTGATTAGAATTATCATTACTAATATTGATCCATTTTACCTTTCCCATTGTCACAGGGATACCAGATGACGACCCAGGTGAACATAACAATGGCCAGAGAATCTTCTATTCCAGACTGGCAAGCTTCTTGCCGATTTTAATGACGATCATACTCAACAATTACATATGATTTCACATCTCAACAATTTCACGTAACTGAACAATTTCATTTGATTCCATATCTCAACAATTGCCTATGGTTCGACATCTCAACTATTCCAAATGATCACACATCTAAACGATTGTCCTGGCCCCGCACAAGATTGCTGCAAGACGGCTTTCCAGTTTTGGATATCTTTACCTTGAGACAGTCTCACACATGACGCCCTGATCTGATAGATTATCATCAATTGATTTAGGCGAAAAATATCTTATTATTATCTTGACTTTCATTTTGGTGTATATTTTTACAAATTTAAGCCCTGAAAGTAATAAAAAAAATTCATTATTTCAATATTTATATTGTGTAGTTCGTCCTTGTTCAGTGCGTGTGGTACATTTGTCATAGGAAGACTACAGTGTCAACAACTTTTGTTTGGTGGTACATTTTAAAATATCATGTCACGTGACATTTGTGAAGATTATAATAAGAGGAAGTCAGCAAGGGACGTGATCTTTAACAAGGGGAGGTAACCACAAAAATAAATTTAGTTTGTTAGGCCTAATGGGTTAAACCAGGTGTTAGGATTAGAGGAACGCGTCAGATGTTTGGCTATATGTGATATCTGATCTAATGATGAGTGCCCAGCGTTATGTGACATTTCACTTTTTTGGCGGAACGTACCTAGCATTTTAGACACCCGGCGCGGTCTCCAATTAACTGCCCTTTCTGAAGACACGAGAAGAGATGTCGGCTGCCGAATATACCACGAGTAGATGGCTGGGAACTTGGAACTTATTGACCGAGTGCCCGACGCTGGTCCTGAATTGGGGCGTTTCGGCTCCAACAACTGTGGAGAAATATCTCAGTGGTGATACACACTTACGCTCACCAGAAAAAATAATAAACCGTGTCATAACAGCATGAGCTTGACTCTAAAAAAGAATGTCATATATTTGACGGTACTGTATTTTGTGAGTCCCTATTTTCTAAAAAGACGGGTGACTATAAGTAACATAACATAAAAAATAAAAAAAGATTGAATCTAATGATATTCCAGCATTTAATCTCGTTTCGCTATTTCATACTTTTAAGATGTCAATTTTTCAAACACACTTGAGATATTTTTTAAAATTAAGATTTTAAAATATTTTTATTGTTATTAAAATTATAGTTACTTTTTCTGCGCTAGCACTCCATTCAGCGCCTATGCTGCGTTTGTCACCTTGACCAGTGACTGAAATCAGAGAGTAAAACACCCCATCTGTGCAAGATGACCAATTTTCCTGCACGACTTTATAGTGAGCTACTCGTAGTCACCAGTCAAGGTAAGTCATATAAGGGTACAGAGGTCGCGGTTTGATGAGTCAGTTGGGAAGTGTGTTAATAAAAGACAACGTCGTGTTATTGCGTGAACGTGTGTGAGGAGTTTTTTGAAGTTTATTTGGTGATACCGAGTATGGCAGAGCTTCTCAAACTTTTTGGTACAGCGGACCGACAAGAGATTTTTCTTTATACTGTTTTCCCCGTGCTGACGTGGTAGCAAATTGTAATTCATTTTATTTGAATTCTTTCATTTTTTGTGTGCTTGTTGACGAAAATTGACAAAATTAGTTTTACTGGTTGCTTATGGAGGATTATGCAGGACGCGAACGACAAGAAATGATTTTTCACTCATTCTGCTTTTGTTATTTCTGTGTAAAATTGTGAGTGCATGAAGCTGGTAGCAAACGGACTTAATCTACATTATAATATCAAAACGCTTGTGACACCAACGGCGAGTACAAGACTAAAACAAGAGAGAAAAAACAGCGTGGACTGTCCAAAGGTAATAGAATTGTTAGCAGTAAAGAGTGCGTACAATGGACCGCGTAACTTATTAAAATATATAGGATAACACGCTTTGTTTTGTTAATAAGATTGAAGTCATAGTTAATTTAAAACTTTGTCGTGTGTGTCATAATTAAATAACGCTGCATGAATATCGCATACAAGTTTTTAGTTCTGATGGCAATATTTTATTTGACCTTATGCACAACATTTTTAGTCAAACGAACCAGCTTTCGTGGAAGGGCGCGGCAAATACGTAGGCCCCCTTGGGTGCACATTTACTCAAATTCTTTATGCAATTTTAAACATGAAACTTCTTCTACAATAACAACCTAACAATGAGAGGGGGTGATATACATCTCTGGAATCAAGTGGTTCTATTAAACAAAAATCTATTTCGTTATTAACCTAAGGAAACGTTTCATTGCCCAAGACACTTAATATTTATTATGTGACCAACTGATTCTAGTTGTGACATGGTAAAGTATGCATATTTGTATGTTAACAACAATATATGCCAACACTAGACTGCACGCATACGATGTGATGACTAATAACACGAGACTGCACACATACGATATGATGACTAACAACAACATATGCCAACAATAGACTGCACACATACTATATGATGACTAACAACAATTTATGCCAACACCAGATTGCACACATACGATATGATGACTAACAACAACATATGCCAACACCAGACTGCACATATACGATACGATGACCAACAGACCGAGAAGTTCATCCAACTCGTCCTTGTAAAAGACTTGAAGGAGAAGAGAAGAATAGTTTGATCTTGTCACGTTACACCACCTAAAAGTTACGATCACCCACAGAAGATGACACACACAGCACAATGTCTTGTCATATAATCTTCTGGCAGTGGTCCTCAGGTTGATATGTATGTGGTTGCTATCATAAATAAGAATTTATTTTCCTAATTAGTTTCTCTCTAGCTATGAAATATGTTAATACTTAATCCTGATTTGATTTTAAAAAGATTTTAAAATGTTCATTAGCTCCACATGTAAAACACTTTGTCAAACTACCAAGTACCATTATATCTACGATAATCTGTTAAACTACCAGATACTATAATCAGTATGAAAATCTCAGAGGTGCCATTGTGGTGGGGATACTGGGGTTGGGGACCTCACCGGGTGACACCGTCACTTAGGGGTGACACCAATCTGTAAAATTCTGTACATTCCCGTTATTTGGCACTGGCAGATTCAGAAGGGGGTCTATGGGTTAATTCGTGAGGGGGTGACCACATGAGCTACCGCACTGGGTGACATCAACCCAGTGACGCCTCTGCATAATCTGTCGATTCCATAATCTCTAAAATAATTTCTTAAAGATTTATTTTTGCTTGAATTCTAGACGATAATTTCATGTCAAATAATTATATTTACTTTTGTTGAACCCCGATAACACGTATGACGATAATTAACAGAGTTTAAGATTCCCTGTTGTTCTTTAAATTCTTAAACCCCATTATCGTACTTCTTCAAGCATTTATCGGGTCATCTATTAATATCTACCAATGATATCAGTTCAAGACTCAAATTTTTGACGGCTTTGAAGGTAATGAAGACATAAGTTAATCATTTATCCTTAAAAAAGTGGCATTCGAGGTTTGTCGTGTAACAATGTTAGAGAATGTCGTCACAATTTGACGAACTTTATTTGAAATTGTCCACAGGTCACATTTGGTTGTCAGGAGTTTTGGGTGACAAGCGTCACAGTTGCCTGAGATATTGGCTCGTTGACTTGTTGACTAGTGTGACGTAAAGTCGAAACCACTTCCTTCATGGCCGTGACAAAAGTGTTCGTTGTTCTTCTGAGTAAGTCTTCTATGTTCTGATTTTGTTCTGAGTAAATTTTCAATGCTCTGATTGTGTTCCGAGTAAATATTCAATGTTCTGATTGTGTTCTGAGTAAATATTCAATGTTCTGATTGTGTTCCGAGTAAATATTCAATGTGATGATTGTGCTCTGAGTAAATATTTAATGTTCTGATTGTGTTCTGATTAAATATTCAATGTTCTGATTGTGTTATCCGTAAATATTCAATGCTCTGATTGTGTTCTGAGCAAATATTCAATGTTCTGATTGTGCTCTGAGTAAATATTCAATGCTCTGATTGTTTTTCTGAGTAAATCTCCTATGATGTGATTTCCCAATGAGTGAGTCTTCAATGTCCTGTGTTCTCAGTAAGTCCGCAATGTTCTGATTGTGTTCTTGTACTATTTGTCCTGCAGTTTTTCAACGGTCATGTGTTCATTATCGACTTCTTTAAATGCGTTGTATAAATATTTTGACAACAGAAGGTACCAACCGAAGGTTTTAACCATATTCAAATAACCTTTAAACAATATCCCCAAACGGTCGCGCGGTCTAATTAATACTTCAATGTTTCTTCCCCAAGTTCTGCATCATTCCTATGGACAGACGGACCCCACCGAACCGCCAGAGGCAGCAGATTGTGGGGAAACATTGGAACAATGTCGAGCTGTCTACGGGGCAAGTCCTCAGAGACGGTCAGTTACCACCAGGGATTATCTTATCTAACCACCAGGGATTAGCTGATTTAACCACCAGGGATTATCTTATCTAGCCACCAGGGATTATCTTATATAACCACCAGGGATTATCTTATCTAACCACCAGGGATTATCTTATTTAACCACCAGGGATTATCTTATCTAGCCACCAGGGATTAGCTGATCTAACCACCAGGGATTACCTTATCTAACCACCAGGAATTATCTTATCTAACCAATAAGGATTAGCTGATCTAATCACCAGGGATTATCTTATCTAACCACCAGGGATTAGCTGATCTAACCACCAGGGATTATCTTATCTAACCACCAGGGATTATCTTATCTAACCACCAGGGATTATCTTATTTAACCACCAGGGATTATCTTATCTAGCCACCAGGGATTAGCTGATCTAACAACCAGGGATTACTTTATCTAACCACCAGGACTTATCTTATCTAGCCACCAATGATTAGCTGATCTAATCACCAGGGATTATCTTATTTAACCACCAGGGATTATCTTATCTAGCCACCAGGGATTATCTTATCTAGCCACCAGGGATTATCTTATCTAACCACCAGGGATTATCTTATCTAACCACCAGGGATTATCTTATCTAGCCACCAGGGATTATCTTATCTAACCACCAGGGATTATCATATCTAGCCACCAGGGACTATCTATCTAATAAAAACATCCAGTGTTATAGTCATATAAAAAAATCGATTAACCCAAAAAGACGCTAATGTTGACGTATTCCACGAAAAGCTTTTCTGCAAGATACCGACCCACACATTAGGTTATTATTTTTTTAGAAAAACCGTTACAACTTGTTCCCCATGTATTGATGTTAAAAAAATTGTTACAAATGGACTCTGAAGTCGAGAAATAGCCTTATGGGTATAAAAACGTTATAAAAGTTAAGAATTTAACTGTAAATTAATGATTTTAAACAATTGGATTTGAGAATATTACAAGACAATACATTATTTGAACGTCTATAATCGCACGCTGGACAGTTATTTGGCTGTGGTGTGCTGTCCAATTTTTTTTTAAAGAGGACGGGTTTAGTTAATTAGCACCATTATAAAAATATCTTTTACAATGGTAAACATACACACACTATTGAACCCATTCATAATTTTGTTTTAAAAAACTTAAACTAAACAGGTAGGCTTTAAAAAGAAAACAATACAATTAGGCTTTAAAAGGTTAACAATACAAGCAGAGGCGTCGCTAGGGTTGGTGTCATCCGGGGCGGTAGCACATGGTGTCACACCTTCACGACTTAAGGGGGCGTCCATAAAAGAGGTTGCCCATATTTAAGGCCCAACGCCCTTCCCACGTCATACTTTGAAAAAAAACTTGGACCCACGCCCTTTTTTTCCGATGTGATGTCATAAAGTTTTGAAGCCCCCCCCCCCACCCAAAAGCCGTATCTTCTAAATGAAAATTATGTGGCAAATTATTTTTAGTTATTTAAATATGTATTTAGTGTAAGTCTGCACTCTAATATCATAAAACGCGCGAAGCCCCTGAAAACGTTATCATTAAATAAATTGTAAACAATCAAATATTTAAGGAGAGTTTTTCTTTAAAGTTGCACGTTTTTTATGTGACGTCACATTTTAAAAACACACCCCTCCCTCTTGACACACATCGTCACAGATGCTAGACAGCCTTCCCCCTGGGTACGTGACATCATTTATGCACTACCCATAATCCTTAGAACTCTTCCAGTCTTCCAGTGGCAAATAAAGGGAACAAAGCATAATTTTACATTTTTGTCACCCGGTGAGAGATGTGTAACCAACCAAAAATAGCGTATATTTTGAGACTAACCCAAACTCCTAATCATCTTCGTCGCCCTACACCACAACAAAGCCTATTGTTTCCGCCGCTTTCCCGAAAGATACAAGCAGTTAATGACATACAAAATATTTCAAATTACCCATGGAAAAAATAATGGTTTCTCCCGGGGCGGTGCGCCTCCCACACCCCCCCTCACGATGCCACTGAATACAAGTAAAATTTTAAAAGTTAACTATGCAAGTAGAACCTTCATACTTTTTAAAAAAATCGAATTTGATAAAAAAATAAATACGTCCGTCCATTCCGTAACCGTAAAATATTTGATCCAGTTTCAGATGTTTCTACAGCCACAGGTCCGCCTTAAATCAAGGCAACAGCCAATAAGTTTGTCAATCACGTGAATATGTGTTGTAATGCATTTCAGAAAGGACCTGATGGCTCTACGTCAGTGTGTCTCTGATGCTCCCTGTGATGAGAACGAAGATGACGTGGCTGAGAAGGAGAAACAGTTGTTTATTGTCAACTCAAACTTCTTCCATTGTACGTGAACAGGATTTTACATGTTGTAGTTAGGATCAGAGGCGTCACTAGAGTTGGTGTCACCCGGGGGCGGTAGGTCATGGTGTCACCCCCTGATGATTTACCCCATAGAACTTCTCTGAGTCTTCGAGTGCTAAATAACGGGAATATACGGAATTTTACATTTTGGTGTCACCCCTGGTGATGGTGTCACTCGGGGCGGCCGCCCCCACCGCACCCCTCTAGTGAAGCCACCGGTTAGGATATGAATGTTTTACAATGAATTAATTGATAATTATAAGTGTGTTGCTATTTTTCTGTATTGTGCCGTGGCCAAGATTCTTAATGGTGTATTGTAATTTAAATTATAAAATTATTACTATTAAATGTTAGATATAAGTTTTGAAATACAATACACATATCACATAATCCATTGTACCAAAGACAGAGTGCACGTCAGCTATTGTACCATAGACACAGTACATGTCAGCTATTGTACTATAGATACATTACAAGTCAGCTATTGTACCATAGACACAGTACACGTCAGCTATTGTACCATAGACACAGTAGATGTCAGCTATTGTACCATAGACACAGTACATGTCAGTTATTGTACCATAGACACAGTACACGTCAGCTATTGTACCATAGACACAGTACACGTCATTTATCGTACCATAGACACAGTACACGTCAGCTATTGTACCATAGACACAGTAGATGTCAGCTATTGTACCATAGACACAGTAGATGACAGCTATTGTACCATAGACACAGTAGATGTCAGCTATTGTACCATAGACACAGTACATGTCAGCTATTGTACCATACACCCAATAGATGTCAGCTATATTACCATACACACAGTATATGTCAGCTATTGTACCATAGACACAGTACACGTCAGCTATTGTACCATACACACAGTAGATGTCAGCTGTTGTACCATAGATACAGTACACGTCAGCTATTGTACCATAGACACAGTACATGTCAGCTATTGTACCATACACACAGTAGATGACAGATGTTGTACCATAGACACAGTACACGTCAGCTATTGTACCATAGACACAGTACACGTCAGCTATTGTACCATAGACACAGTACACGTCAGCTATTGTACCATAGACACAGTAGATGTCAGCTGTTGTACCATAGACACAGTATATGTCAGCTATTGTAGCATAGACACAGTACACGTCAGCTATTGTACCATAGACACAGTACACGTCAGCTATTGTACCATAGACACAGTACACGTCAGCTATTGTACCATAGACACAGTACACGTCAGCTATTGTACCATAGACACAGTACACGTCAGCTATTGTACCATAGACACAGTACACGTCAGCTATTGTACCATAGACACAGTACACGTCAGCTATTGTACCATAGACACAGTACACGTCAGCTATTGTACCATAGACACAGTACACGTCAGCTATTGTACCATAGACACAGTACACGTCAGCTATTGTA
>MUZC01000037.1:665059-683367 GCA_002072015.1 Radix auricularia | reverse complement strand
GTCAGCTATTGTACCATAGACACAGTAGATGTCAGCTATTGTACCATAGACACAGTACACGTCAGCTATTGTACCATAGACACAGTACATGTCAGCTATGGTACCATAGACACAGTACACGTCAGCTATTGTACCATAGACACAGTACATGTCAGCTATTGTACCATAGACACAGTACACGTTAACAATTGTGGCGTACATAAATATAATGTGGAAGTTTCTGACCTATTAATAAAATGAATTAATGAGAGGGAGTTTTCAAAATAAATTGTTAGATGCCTTATTCTATCTAATATCCTCATTTCAATTCGTTTTTCTCCTGTTTAAAACTTGGCCTGACCACTGACCACTCCCATTAGAACGCAGCTGTTTCTTCTATGTAAACCAATGATTGATTAAACTAACACACAATGATCAAACTGAAACATGCTGGAAAAGTTTGTGCTCTTTAGTGAGATGTAAAAAACTCTGAACCCAAATGATATACCGGTATTTTATATGTAGATGCAAAACCACTAGCTGACGACTATAGAAAATAAAACTTTTATTTGTTAACAAACAGGGATACCAGCAGACGACCCAGGTGAATCAAACTCCCCCGAGTCAAGGTTCAGCCTCGCACAGTTAATCTTCATGGTTTCTCTAACGATGCTGACGCAATCATTTATACAGTGAACTGTTTTCAAGTCACGACGCCAGAGATATTTATGGACTCATCAGTGACCTGTTTATGGACAATCATTGTATTATAAACTCAAGACTTTGAAGAACAAAATACAGCAAAAACGAAGGGATTTGCTTGGCTGGTGTTCAAGTCCAGTAAGAATATTCCATTGAAATCGCTGGGCAAACTTTTCAGGGGGAAGGACGCTTCAGTGAGCCATAAGACGTTAAAGACAGGAATATTTAACCCGTAAAAACAAATTTTATGATTATAAATTCCTCATATATGAGACATAGTTGAATGTATTTATTATGTTCAATATAATACGCACCGCGCGACAGACTAGGATAAACATTTACGGATCGGGAAAATATGGTACAAGTATGTTCAATTTAATACGCACCGCGCCAGAGACTAGCATAACCATTTATATGCTACATAGAGATAATCTAAAAATTCATTAATTTAAATGCAGTACATTCGATCGATGTCAGATTTGGAAGGAATGCATTGTCAGGTGACAAAAGTCTTTGCGCAAAATTTCATCTCGATAGGAACCCGGGAAGTGTGTCATTTTCGCAGGCCTCAGATTGCCCATCCGTGATTTAAAAAAAAAAAAAAAGCCATTTGGGTTGTAAAGTTCAATATTTCGTGGGTTCTCATAATAAAATAAAAACGGGTCTAAGAGGAAAAATATTTAAGACATAGTAATTGTTGTCAAAACATATCATAACAAAAGAACATAAAGTGGGACTTAGAATTATTTCTATTTCAAGTAAGTTGATTATTTTTATTTTAATGGAATATAAGTCGGTTGTCGAATTCATCTTTATGATGCCCATTTCTTTATAACCTTGATTTTTCTTCTTTAATCTATTATCTTATTGCTTATTTAAATTACTTATATCATTATAAGAAATATTTTCCTATAATATATGTGTAAATTTTTAAGTTAAAGACCATCTTTTTAAAAATCTGACTTTAAAACATTTATTAAATGTTTTTCCTAAAGTGCTCAAGTATTTCGGAATGTTTTAGATTGCTAATAACCTGTAATTGTGTCACATAAATGAACAATATAAAAGCCTAAGTCACTGGCTCCGTAAAACTGAGGGACGTAGCACAACAGTCCATAGCAGTTAAAAAAGAAGGTATCTTTATTGTTTCGAGATTAACAGAGCGCGTGTTGTTTCTCGCGGTAAATAATTATATGACGTCATTCTTTGATCTTTTATTTTAATTTTGGGAAAGGGAACGCTGTAAAAAAAGGGTTTGAGGATTTATAATTATAAAATACTTTTTGTACATTTCAGGAAGTCTAATATTTCGTATTTATCAAACAATAATAAGCTACTAAGAAATATATAACTGTCTAATACTTGAACTTTGTTGGGTTTTTTGTTCATTAATACTTTTTACAGTATTCAGCTGATAACTGATAATATATATGTTGATAACGTTAACCTTGAATTGGAAAGACTTATAAACACATATTTAGAGTTAATTGTTAAAATGCCAACTAATCTGATAAGATCGAGACGCGCCGTCCTAACTTTACAATATGATGTTATTATACTTATGTATACATGAAGTCTGAACACCATCTACGAACAACTGTGAACATCAAGCCGAAGCTTTCATTGACAACTACTCTTTAAGACCTTTGGACCGTCAAGTCATTCACATATTACATTTGCCTCGTACCGCTTCTTTATTTTATTTCGTCATTTCTTTTTTAAAATTTCATTTTCTAATCATACATTTAAAAAAAAACAACAACAACTAGACTTTTAGAGTTTAAACTTGTTTAATTGATTATAATTAAATCCATTGTACATAGAAGTGATATTCTGTTTTTTATTTTTCAATCCACCCAGAATTGTGATTGTTTTACCTGGTTATAGATTAAAAATATACATCATATTAAATAATATAAACACCCAGTGGTGTGGTTCTGTATGTTTGTAACGTAACGCTGAGGAGCGATGTACGACAGTCTACAGCAGTTAGTTTAGTTGAAACGCTGAGGAGCGATGTACGACAGTCTACAGCAGTTAGTTTAGTTGAAAAATCGTGTGTTGATGAGCGCTGTAAAAATATTTAATATGATGACGTCATTGTTTGGTGTGCATCGGTACGCAAAATACAACCCCTATTATTATTATTAAATAAATACTTTGCGTACATTTCAGAAAGTTTAATAATTCGTATTTATCAAAAAAGGACAAGTTAGTTGGTCTTTAAAAAAAAGGTTGGCACCGTAGGCGCCCAAAAAAAGGGGGCGCCGCAGGCGCCACGGCGCCTGGCACAATCTAGTAGTCTAATAATAGATATTTATTTCAGTAGATTGATACCAAGGTATTGGTCTCTGTTTAGTTTTTGTATAGATTTGTCTTCTGTTCCCATATTAACGTTTACACCTGAAGTAATTGTAGAGTTCTTAACGTAATTATTAAATCTCCTCCAATTTTTTAACTCTCACAATGAAAGCATCGCTCCACCACCCCCAACCCCTAACCTCACTGTAAAAACACATCTGGCGTTCCAAATAATAATATTAAATTGTCATTAAAATAATTTTACCTAGCATTTTTTTAAATTCTAGAACGCATTTAACATTTCAAGAACCCCATACAACACAGGTTTGTCCCCCGCCCCCACCCATGCCTAGTGTTAACGCCGTAGAAAGTTTGTAGCAGACCAATAACACATCACTGCTTTGTCCCCGTGCCCCACCCCACAACCCCCACCCATAGCTAGTGTTAACGTCGTAGAAAGTTTGTAGCAGACCAATATATCGCCACACATCTAACACCTGTCAACCAATGTGTGGTACCTGGTACCAAAGAGAACCATGTTTTCTTATCACGCAAGAGTTCTTCTAGGTCGGGGCAACTCTTCAAAACATGGCGTCAATATAAGTCCACAGTAACGCAATAATCTCAGGGGCTCTCATATTATCGTTATTCTGACTACGATGTCGAGTCAAAGTGTTTTATGGATGACTTTTGTCCTATAAGATCACATCAATGACCATTCATATATTCTGTTTAAAACTCGCCATACAGCTTTCATTTACAAGTTACAATGTTACTTGTCTTAGCTCAGAAACTTCATCCGTTATCTGAACTAGGAATCACCATCGGTTATCTCAGCTAGGCGAACGCCTTGTGCCCCATGCTTTTCAGGGCCCCACCCTTTTCAGGGCCCTGGTCTTTGACTAACAAATTTGTGTTCTACTTTTTGCAAGTTTACTACTTTTATGTAATACTTGTTTTTATGAACGCGGGGACGCGGTGGTCGAGGGGTAGCGCGCTCGACTGCTGTACCGATGGTCACGAGCTCGAATCCACACGAAGGCGAGGATTCGTTCCCGGGGCCTGAGGAGTCCCCGAGTCACCCAGCTCCGAATGGGTACCTAACTAGACAATAGTTAGGCGGCTGGGGTAATTCGTGGAACCCCCATAGCCGTGGCCCGTGACCGCTGCATCACTTGCCAACCGATCATCTCTCATGGTCTGTGGACGCAATTATCTTCTGCATAGAAGGAGCGTCTGTATATCTAAGATAAGCTAAGATAAGAAGAAAAAAAAACTTTTATGTGAATCGGTACCAAGATAACTTTTTATTTATTACCTTAGGATAAAAAAATATAAAGAAAATTAGCGTAAAACACAAAATAATATTATAATCACCCCAAATCATAATTCAAAAAGTATTTTTCCTAGAGCATTTTAGTAAGCATTTATGGGTTCAGGAGAATATTTTAAATACCAAAATGCCATTTTTAGGCGTTAACTTGTTTTGGTAGGTGAGTAATAAAAAATGCAGAGCCCTTATTTATAGACAGTTTCAATTTAAGGAACCTTTTAGTCCACATTTGATCCTTTATTTCTTTTTTTGAGGGGGGGGGGGCTGGGGTATATATTATATTATGACATGTCTTACAGTTTAACCTCTTATTTAACATTTAACTACAATGTTACTTTACATCAATTTACACAAACAAAGCGATTTGCTATCCTTTCCTAGTGAAGCACGATGGGAAATCCGTGTGGAAAGTGTAAAATCTATGATGCACCTTTCAAAGCTGCAGAGAAAAGTAGTGATACAAAAGCTCGAATTGAAAACGAATCAAGAACTTCATTTTAATTGTCTCAATAGCTTTTTGGTTCGACTTATCCATGCAATCTAATGCGTGAGCAAAATATTTTTGTCGATCTAGCTACGTGATATTGAGGCCTTTACACAACATCAATTTACAAACATTGTCAGCAGCTTTGTAACGTGGTTGGGTTGACCCCGTTTTCTCCTGTCGGCGTTATTTAACAACAAAATCTTATTCACAATAATAAGATTGAAGTCCTCGGTAATCACAAATAAATTTAATGGAGCAACTTATGTACAATTTTACATGGTGAAATTTGTCAATGAGAACTCAAGATAATCTTCAGTCTCACTCGTGCCTAGGCTACCTCTCAACTGACACCTTACAATCAACTGACTAACTCATATTTTCGCACGTGACAAGGTTGTTGAACTTGGCATGCCATAGGAATTTGAGAACCCTTGCATCACATGGTTCAATTGTCAATGCAGATTTGAAGACTTGCGCCGTATTTGTTTAGCCTATTTCTGAACCCGATTTAACAGACTTCATAAACACAGCAGAATTTAGTTTAAAACAATATAAGTAAACTCAGTTTCTCAGCGTGGAAAAGGTTTTTTTTTTAAGTTATACAACTTTTACTGTAAATAATTGAAATATTGGCCTACATAAAGTGCTGCACGTTTATATTTAGACATTGATCTAGCACATCAAAACCCTGTGTTACAACTTTCAGTATTGGAACTTGTCCTGTCAAACGAGTTGAATGAAATCATAGCTGAGGCATGCAGTCAAAACAACATGTCCTCGCATTTATTGTGCTGGGTAAGTTTAATGGTTAGATCTAGCTTTATAGGGGCAACAAAACTTCTATTGATATCTGTATTATGTTCTATATAAATGTGGTGGTTAGATCTTTTAATGAAAACAATGCAGTACTTCTCATGGTTTCTCTACTCTGCTCTATGTAAGATAGTGGTTAGGTCTGGTAATGTAAACTGAGCATTACTTATAGTCTTATAGTGGTATCTAATTTCTGTTCTGTAGCCAGTTTCTTTTTTTTTTTTTTTATTGCACTAGTTTTCTTAATTTAAACATAATTAAAATAAAAGCAATTTCAGTCGAAACAAATTATTTTGTATCTCAGTTACTTATATTAAATATCAACAAAAAATAAACCTGGGGAGTCCAAACTTTTTGCAAAGACAGCCACATATTCTTTAAGTAAAAATATGCGTGGGCCGGGTTAAAATGTTAAAAAAAACAACAACCATGAACTAAGACCGAGTACAGGATATCTGTAATATTGATATTTGAGGGGGGGGGTGTTAGGTGGGTTAAAGGGGACAATACTGTCGCGATTTTCTAGACTTTCTTATTTTATCATTTAACATCTCCACAAACTGGATAAATAATATCCACATTATAGGATAAAGATTGTCTATTTTTACTATGTATCTTACAATATATTAGAAATTTTTGAAATATTCTTAGAGCCTTACACGTTTGCTAAAATACTAAAATGCTGAAAAATATGTATATATATTTTAAATTTTGATTTCACCTGAGTCACATTAGTTTGACTTCCCTAGTCGGAGGGGTAAACACTATTACGAGATTATTATTGTTAGTCGGACGCCATCAATTTTTGTTTGTTACAAAATAAACGTCATGGATTCCGCCAAAATTTGACCTCAATCTATTATTTTACTTAAAAATCTAATGGTTCCTGTTTTTCTGATATTACAATGAAGTAGTTACAGAAAACTTACTTCAGTCAGTTAATTATTTTAAGATAAAAGGCTCGGGCCAGTTAACATTTAAGCGCAGGACGGATTTGGCCGCAGGTTACACTTTGAACTCTCATGCACTTAACCTTTTTAGACTCACACATATACTGACTAACATACACACTCAACTATAAACACATACATTCAGTCGTTTACACACTTTCATATATACTCAACTACATTTAGGCCATTGCACACATAAACAGATGCATTTACACATAAAAACAATAAAATTAAAACAACGACACATTAACGTAAACATATACACATATTCTAGACACACGAATGGAGCTTTAAACATACACACCAATATTCACACACATAGAAACGAAGAAACACCGAGTTCATATCTTAGATTTTGCCACCATTAATTTCTCAGTGACCTGCTTGCATGGAGCTCAGCCAGCGTCATCATCGGTCATGGTGCAAACCACGCCCTCTGATGAAGTGGACGCGGGTGAGTGCTCACACGCACTTGTCCAGTGCAGGGTGGACTTTTCAAAGACAGACCAAAGCAGGTAAGTCACGTGTGTTTAACATGACACGTGTTTTGTAAGTACAATGACGAAAGAATGAATCATCCATACGTTCCAACTGTAATCTTATTACAATAAACTAGAAGTCCGCCGCGTAGTCTACGCCGCAGAGTTGCTCATAAATAGTGCAAAGAAATTAAGGAGTGGGGGGGGGGGAGAACAGACAAAAAATACATCACTACTTATTGTTAATGTTTTTTGGATTTAAATTTAGAATATGTTTGATCTCATTTGAGTTTGGGTTCGGGAGGATCTGCGGCCTGCAACACCAATAAAATTCTTACGGCCTTCAAAAAAGTATATTGTATTTTTATAAGTGGTTATTTTTATTTATAGGTATATCATCTTATGCGGCCTCTTTTATTACTGCTTACATAAATAGGGCATGCAATGGTAAAAATGTTACCCACCTTTTAAAATGTACTTCGATTAAATTAAAATTATTTCTTTATGTTTAAATTGTTCATTAATTTATTTTAAAAAATCTTTCGATTGACTGAAATAAATGACGTCACGCGATTTTGGCTGATTTTCACCACCCTTCCTCCTCGTCACACGCCGTCACAAAAACTTAGACCCCTTCCTCAATGTGACGCCACAAAGATCCCCAACCCCATAAGAGCAAAAAGAGCATGTTTTAAATCATTTTTTCCTTTTAAAATATGTTTTTAGTGTAAAGCTGCACTCTAATATCGTAACACGCGTGAAGCCACGTAAAAAGTCATTAAATAAAGTGCAACTTTTCTTTAACAGATTTGCTATAAAATGTCTAGTCTATAGTCTACATGATTTTCACACAGATAATTTTTCAAAAATAGAAATTAATGAGTCCTGATTTCAGTCTCATTTTATTAAGATATGAGATTAGGGGTAAAACAAAACAAGTCAAGTTTGAATGTATTACATAAAGATTCTCTGAGATTTGATTTATTAAATGTCTGGCTTTGGTTACGTGCTTTATGTATAAGGTTTCGAATTTTTTATTTAAAAAAAATCTTAAAATTAATATTTAACAATGTATATACGCGAACAACAACTATATGGCTAATTATAAAATGTAATTAATGTTATTACAGTCGAACCTCGCTAAGTCTAACTCAAAGGGACCGTGTAAAAAAATCCGACTCGCGGTAGAATTTGGCCGGGATTTAACAATTAATTTTATATATGGGGGTTTTCGACTAAGGGAAGTTCGACTTAAAGACCTTTAACTGTATTTTCATGAAGTACTTCATATTGTTTTTGAATTCAAATAGAGGTATGTCGGGGTAGGAGAATCATACTTTTTGACACAATATCCCTAATTACAGATCGATTTCAAGTGGCGAGCCACAAGAATAAAACATAACCACCATGATCCGATTGAAGATAATTATCGTTTAAAATTTTGATAGGCTTGTATTTTAAAGTAATGTATAAATTTCATATTTTCAAAAAAATTGAAATGAATAGGAAATTAAAACATATTTCCTTCCTGAAATGTAATATTCCCATAAATTCCTTTGAGCTTCATGCAATTATACATTTTATTATCACACGTTATTATTACTAAATTTTATAGAAGTATAATTCATATTTTAATGCATTTTTAAATTAAAGACACTAACATTAATCTTCTCATATAAGTTCTTCAAACAAAATCTCCATATTAAAAATGTCAGCACTTGTGCTTTGTGGTGCGATGCTCATGGGAAGAACAATTAATTTGCACGTCCTATATGGTAACGCAAGGTTAATAAAAAAATAAATAAATTATTCCTGTTCTTTAGAGATCCGAAAGTTGTCTTATCAAAGATATTAACTTGCAGAAGTTCTAGGTTCCAAGCCACACATGTAGGCCTACTTGTAAAACTCAATGAGGAAATAATGGACGTGTCTACTTAGCTCAGTGGCGTTGTCCTACAAAAATGTCACCAGAAGGCTCTAGAGGTGCTAATAAACATTAAATAATTGTACAAAAATGTAATGATATGCGTTTCCAGCAAATGTCAATCTTACTTAAAAACTGAAAGTAACTTTTGCATGTCTTCGCTAAATAGGATAGTACAGTTAAATATTTATGCGGGAACCCGTTGACAGACCTACCTATAACACTGCTTGTCTTCTTGTTTCAGAGCCAATCTCCTGGTGTTGAGGAAGTGTATCACAGGCGCCCCATGTGAGAGTGACGAAGACGTCGAACAGAGGGATAAGCTCTTGTTCACTGTCAACTCAAATTTCTTTCATTGTACGTATTGATAGCCTACTACTAGCTTTATTACAAGGATCAGTTTTACTACGTCTTTTGTAATACGCTAATCGTTTTTTAGTTTCATGCAGATCTTTATCTAAAACTCTTTCTTATTTAACTGCCCCCACCTTGTTCAGATGGAAAGTTACATTCTCTCCTCAACAGTTATACCTGAAGATGACGAGAGGCGGAATGAAGCCAGATGGTCCACTAGTTCCTCTGTGTTCACACTGACCTTTACCCAAGTTCTACTAGCGAAGCTCGTCCTCCGGTAGTGCTTGCGCTAGATGACGTCACCGAAAGGCATCATTTTAATTTGTAAGAACAGAGATAAGACTAGAAGTCTTGTATGCGACCGCCTTGAAAATTTATAGGCACCTAAAATGTTTATTTTTTGTACCAGCAAAAGATTGTTTAATAACTTACAACAAATATTTTCATGACATTCAACCTTTTTTTTTCTCTGAGGCCGTCCATAAATGACGTCACCGATTTTGGCCGATTTTTACCCTCTCCCGCCTCGTCAGGCGTCGTGGAAAATATGAGTTAGATTCTCTCCAATCTGACGTAAAAAGGCGTTGTCCCCCCCCCCCCACAAAAAAACAACAAAAAAACACAAAAAAACACAAAAAAAAACAAACGGATTTCCAATGTGAAAATGAGCTTTTGTCACATTTTTGTCCATTTAACTAATTTAAGTATGTATTTAGTGTTAGTCGGCAGTCTAATATCGTAACGCGCTCGAAGCCATGTAACACGTCATTAAATAAATTGCAGGCAAAGAAATATATTTAAGCGGAATGTATATTTAAACGAAGTGATTATTCGGAGATTTTTACGAATAACGCCCAGCGTTATTCGTAAAAATCTCCGTATAACGTCTGGCGTTATTCGGAGATTTTCCCATGATTCATAGCGTTTGACGTCACTTCTTGCCAGTTTGATATAAGAGTCTTAAATATTACATATAATTGTGAGCTACTGTGGTCCAATGGTTAGTGCGTATCATTTTGTTTTGGTTTTAACAGTGGTCCGAGGTTCGGGTTTCGATTACGACACTTTATTTTTATTTATTTATTTATTTTTAACTTTCCAATTTCATTTTCAATTACTTTCACGTTGGGTTTTTTTTAAATTAGTAATAGTAATATGCTAAAGTTGTTTTTTTATGCACTTTAGAGTTGGAAACCCCGCGATTAAGCTTAGGCTTAGACTTGAACTAAGATTAACTGATTAAGTACTAGTACTAGACTAGTACTAGTACTAGGACTACTAACTAGTGAACGAACTTTCCCCACTTGTGATTGTGAAGATGAAGTATGAAGATTGATTAAATTAATTTTAAAATCATTATTCTTGGAGTTTAAAAAAAATAATAATACAGTTTTATAACTTATAATATAAGTATAAGCATTACTAACACTAACAGTGGTCACTAACAATGACAATTCTGACAAGACAATGACAACGGACAATGACTTCAAACGGCTAACGGTAGCGGTAATGAAACTAAATTAATAATAAATAATAATACAATTTATAACTTATAATTATAATATAAGCATTACTAACACTAACTAACACTAACAGTGGTCACTAACAATGACTTCTAACGGCTAACGGTAATGAAACTAAATTAATAATTTTAATATTAATTTATTCAATCTTCATAGTCGTCAATGTCAGTGAGCGTACTTCAACTTCAATTATACATAGCCATTTAAATCTAGTAGGGGTGCCACAATTTTAACAAAAAATTATTTTTTAATACCAAGTAGAAAATTATTGTCAACCAGTCGCACATACTCCAGTTCCACACAGTTGATAATATAATAATACAAATAGTATAATAGGCAGCGAGTTTCAAAATTATTCAAGTTACAACTGGTGGACTGGTGTTCAGATTATTTTTTTTTTCTAAAACTAAAAGGCTAAAATCTCAAATGCAGTAATCATCAGTAAAATACCACTTAAAAGATGTATACACATACTATAATACACATCTAAATATATCAACATTATCATTAATTAAGTAGTTATTATTGGCTATTGGGGCTAAAACTAATGACAATGAAATCAATATTACTATTTTAACATTATTAGTAATCAATTAGTAGAGCTGACAAGACTAAGCATTATTTATTTTATTTTTTATTTTTTAAATCTATGACTATGACAGCTACAAATAATCCTAAATTATAATGAGACTAAAGTACTGATTGTTTCTATAAATAGAAATCTCCGAATAACGCCTCCCATATTTAAAACTGAGCTTTTTTGATGGTGAAGTAACATTTCTTTAAAAAAAACAAAAAACTTCTTCCTCGTCACATCTCATTATAAATGTGGAGAACCTAATAACACCCTAGATGCGTGACGTCATTTATGGATGACCCCTGTGACAAATTTCAATCGTTGTCAAACGATGAATATCATTTAATATTTGAACTTGTTATAAGTTACTGCACATCTAGAATGGAACTACGGCATGAAAGCGTACATTTATTGTGTTCGATATTTTTGTATTAAATAACTTAAATTTTTTAAACTGAATTTTGCTCATTTTATTAATGGACCCGCTGTCTCTAGACTAATTCTCACTGGACATATACATACTTGACACTATATCTAGACTAGTTCTCACTGGACATATGCATACTTGACACTATATATAGACTAGTTCTCACTGGACAGATACATACTTGACACTGTATCTAGACTAGTTCTCACTGGACATATACATACTTGACACTATATATAGACTAGTTCTCACTGGACATATACATACTTGACACTATATATAGACTAGTTCTCACTGGACATATGCATACTTGACACTATATATAGACTAATTCTCACTGGACATATATGTACTTGACACTATATCTAGACTAGTTCTCAATAGACCAATATGTACTTGACTCTATCTAGACTAGTTCTCAATGGACCTATATATACTTAACACTATCTAGACCAGTGATGGCGAACCTAAGCCATTCCTGCCTCAGACGGCAAGCAGAGCCACATCAGCCGAGACGCAACTATAATATGACTTGATTAATCTATCCACTGTGCTTGCACATTTTGCTGGCACTTTGCTATATAAAAGTAGTTCGCCATCACTGATGTAGACTAAATCTCACTGGACTTAAATTGTTTTACTTGGCATATGGATTTTGGATATGAATTCTGATTCATTCGTCAATAGATACATTCTAGAATGTATTTGAACAAATCTCACTTGTGAATTTGTAAGGTGTATAAACCATGCCTACTACATACAGGCCGTGGACTCGACATCGATGTGCAGATCGAGGCCCCATGACTAAGACGGGTAGACAGGGGCCTCACGATTACGACGGGTAGACCAGGGCCCCATGGCTATGACAGGTAGACCGAGGCCCCATGACTACGATGGGTAGACCGGGGCCACATAACTACGACAGGGCCCCATGACTACGACGGATAGACCGGGGCCCCATGACTACGACGGATAGACCGGGGCCTCATAACTACGATGGGTAGACAGGGGCCTCATGACTACGACGTGTAGACCAGGGCCCCATGACTACGACAAATAGACCGGGACTACGATATGTAGATCAACTGTTATGTCGTCTGTTGTAAGCTTGTCCAGTTCACGATAATAAAATTGAAAGATAAAATTCAGGTTGTATTTTTTATACTTCATCACATACATGTACTAACATCACCATTTATTTTCAAAAAGTATTGTCAATGTAATGCGCACTTTATTGCGTGACATGAAATGTTGTTGAGCATAATACGCAACCGCACAACAACACTCTGTCTAAAAAATTAACACGAAACATAAAGATAAATAAAATAATTTAAAATTCAATAATTCAAATCGATCTGAAATTTTGATAAATCATTTTTATCATCGGTATGAGTCTGCCTGAAAAATTTCAGCTTGCTAGCTTACGAGGAAATGGGATAAAAATGGATCCAAAGTTTTTTCGGCAAGCAAGCACGCATGCAAGACCTCTGATGACACCACAAGTTAATATAAACGATTTAATTAAAAAAAACAAACATCATCCTTTATATACGATACATAGCTATAATACGCAGGGCATAACAATCCGAAAATACACAATTTTAATTATGTCTCTTAAAACATCTTTAATATAATGCATAAATATATATTTTTTAAATATTGTCAATATAATGCGCACCTTATTGCGCGACATGAAAAGTTGTTGAACATCATATGCACCACAACACTCGATCTCAAAAAATTATCATCATACATAGAGATAAATAAAATAATTTAAAAATTCAATAATTAAAATACTGTCCATCCGATCGCTCTGAAATTTCAATAAGTCATTTTTATCATCGGCATGAGTCTGTCTGCAAAATTTCAGGTCGCTAGCTTATGAGGAAATTGGATAAAAATGGATCCAAAGTTTTTTCGGCAAGCAAACCCGCACGCACGGTCGCACGCACGGCCTCAGACACAACAAGTGCATGTAAAGGATTTAAAAATAAAATAGAACATAAGATATATAGTCTAGTGACGATTGTCAAGTATCCAAAAATCAATAACACTTCATATTATAGTAATGTAGTCTGGATTTATAAAACACCTTTAAAATATTCAATATTCATGGCATAACAACATATTTCTCACCTACATTTTTATCACACAGCTAAAAATTAATCTTATTAATTGCATTCAAATTGTCTAAGATTGCTGGGCGTTCACAAGTCAACACAACTATATAAGAAATAGAAAGCTCACTTTTGAACACTGAGATGGAAGTTTTAACACTTACTCTCCCTACCTGACAACATTGACACTTTCCCTACCTGACAACATTGACACTTTCCCTACCTGACAACATTGACACTTTCCTTTCATGACAACATTGACACTTTCCCTACCTGACGACATTGACACTTTCCCTATCTGACAACATTGACACTTTGCCCTCCCGACATCATTAACTCTTACTCTCCCTCACTGACATAATTGACACTCTCCATCACAAACAACATTGATACTTACTCTCCCTCACTGATAACATTTACATTTAGCCCCCTCCCTCCATGACAAAATTGACACTTACTCTCCCTCACTGACATTATTTCACTTACTCTCCCTCACTGACATTATTTCACTTACTCTCCCTCACTGACATTATTTCACTTACACTCCCTCACTGACATTATTTCACTTACTCTCCCTCACTGACATTATTGACACTTACTCTCCCTCACTGACATTATTGACACTTACTCTCCCTCACTGACATTATTGAACACTTACTCTCCCTCACTGACATTATTGACACTTACTCTCCCTCACTGACATTATTGACACTTACTCTCCCTCACTAACATTATTGACACTTACTCTCCCTCACTGACATTATTGACACTTACTCTCCCTCACTGACATTATTGACACTTACTCTCCCTCACTGACATTATTGACACTTACTCTCCCTCACTGACATTATTGACACTTACTCTCCCTCACTGACATTATTGACACTTACTCTCCCTTACTGACATTATTGACACTTACTCTCCCTCACTGACATTATTGACACTTACTCTCCCTCACTGACATTATTGACACTTACTCTCCCTCACTGACATTATTGACACTTACTCTCCCTCACTGACATTATTGACACTACTCTCCCTCACTGATAACATTAACACTAGGGCTGCGGAAATTACCGACTAGTTTCTCGATTAATGTTGAATTTTTTTTGTATGATCATTGGTTAATCTGGAGACTATCACTGACGGTAGGTAGTGCTGCCAGTGACAATTTTAGGAAAAACCTAGCCAAGACGTCTAAATAAACCTAGATAAGAAGGAAAAAAAGAGAAAAAAACCTAGACATGCTAAAAATAAACAAAAATGACGTCACAAAGCTCCCCACCCACCCCCCTTTTCAAATAGAGCATGTCTCAAATAATTTTTTTTGTCAAGTATTATTCAAGTATGTATTTAGTGTAAGTGTAAAGGTGCAATCCAATAGCGTAAAGGACGTGAAGCCATTTAAATCGTCACTAAATATTTAGGAATCAAATATTAAAGTGGAACTTTCATTTAAAATTGCGCGTTCTTTGAAGTGACGTCACAGCCCCCCTCCGCTTTGTCACAAATCTCACAAAAGTATGACTACATTTCATCCTTCCCCAAAATCGTTTTGCCATTGGCACTTATTCATACATTCTATATAACTATTTGTAAAATATACTTAAATTTCATTTTTTATCACTTATGTCATCATCTTTATAAATCCTTTGGCAATCTTAGCATTCTTGGAATAATTCACTATGACCATCTGAGTCTTGTATTTGATTATCTTTAGCCTTTACTTAATACGGCATATACTTGAGAGTTTATTCTCTCATCGCCGTCAGAAGAAAATGTTAGAGCCTCTAATAGTCTAGTAAAATTAATATTTTTGCCCAATTAAGTTTTTTTATCGTGTACCAGAATTATACAGACATATGGCGCCACCTTTCGAATTTAGTAGCATAGAGCCATAGATTATGATAGATATAATAATTGAACATCAAAAAGTGGCTAAAAATACTGCTGCTGCATACTGCTTATTTTTATTTTTGAAAAATCGAATTATTAAGAATGTTCATTTCATATATTTAATTATTTTGTTTATTTCATATGGCATTTATACTTTAAAAAACAATTTTTAAAAAAACCTAGATTATGTCTATTTTTGAAATAAAAAACCTAGAAACCTAGACGAGGTAAAAAAAAACCTAGATCTAGGTTGAAAAACCTAGCGCTGGCAGCACTGACGGTAGGTAATATTCTTCAATACATAATCAATTATTAATAATTAAAATATAATTGCTTTTTTTTACGTACAAACTTCTCCATTAAAAAAAAAAGATTTTTTAAAGTGTAAACTTTAAAATTAGCTGTTTTATAAGGATAATGATATCAACTATTAAATATTATTTTTACTTAATTAATAATAACAAAGTTCAAATTCATCGACATTATATTGAACTACTTATATCTATATTAAAAAATGTGAATTGGCTGTTTTGTTACTTCCCTTGAAATTTTCAGTTTAAGGACGCCATACATCTTATTTTTAGCTTTAATCAAAATTATCGATTAATTATTCGGTAATTTTTCAAAAATTAACGATTAATTTAAAATTAATCGATAACAGCCCTAATTAAAACTTAACCCCCCTCCCTCCATGACATAATTGGCGATATGACCAACGTTCTTTAATATGCTGATCAAAACTACATATAGTTTAAGACCTATTAGATGGTAAACTATTAAGTTGCCTGTCACATACACTACTTATATTATTCATAGGAAAAAAGGATTTAAATATTGATCACAAAATCTCTTTTGCTTAAAAACAAATGTAAATATAAGCGACACACAATGACGTCATAAATATTTTTAAAAATTAATATTTCCCATGCAGTAAAATACGGAATTGAGGTTAAATGAGAAATTATAATTTGTTTAACACCTCTTGGAGGGAAATGTTTTCAAAAATAAATTTATTAGAAGTCAATAAGAAAAAAAATATTTTAAAAATTATCTATTGTGATACATGTGATTGTAAATAAACTAAATAGATACAGAATATTTACTTTATATCATAAAAATTTCCTTTAAAAATTAAAGACGAGTAAATTTTTTTAAAAAGTATGAAATGTGTAAATCAGAAGGCGTATAAAATTGTATATTTTTAGATCGGCCTACCTCCTGCAATGTGCGGGTAGTTTCCAAATCTAATTCTGATATATTCAAGTGAGGAAGCACTGGTTTCGATCCCTATATTGCCTATATTAGGGAATATTATGTTAAAGTTAAGTTAAGGTACCCATTATCTCAGCCATCCACTGAGTTCAGAAACAGATAGTTTATTTTACTAATATATCTGGCAGATAATCTCTTCATTAAGATATTCTGGATTGCAAACAAAAGTTTTTTCTCCTTTCTAGCATGAAATAAGAATTGAGTACTGTGTACCAAAAAAATCTTTATTTCAAACAGTCAATATTGCCTAATTAATGTTCTTTTATAAATAGTTACTTCCTTTTAAGCCATATAAATTATATTTTCCATCAAACTTGTCTAGGAAAACGGCCGTATAGTCTACCACAATACGCTTTATCGACAACTCAACTAGGTACTTGTATTATAAAGCTAAATTTAAAAAAAAACCGTAAAAACCAAGTTTTTCACTATAAATCCTTTATATACGAGACATAACTATAAAGATGTTCATTATAATAAGCAGGGCAAAACAATCGGAAAATACAAACTTCTAGTTATGTCTCGTAAAACGTGTTTAATATAATGCGCACCGATCGTGAATATATTTTTAAAAAGTAATGTCAATGTAATGCGCACCTCATAGCATGACATGAAATGTTGTTGAATATATTACGCACCACAACACTCTATCTAAAAAATAGCATGATATAAAGAGATAAATAAAATAATTTTAAAAGTCAATAATTCAATTACTGTCCATTAGATCGATTTGAAATTTTGATACATCATTTTTATCATTGACATGAGACTGCCTGCAAAATTTCACCTCGCTAGCTTACAAGAAAGTGGCTTAAAATCGATCCAAAGTTTTTTCGGCAAGGTCTGTAGGTAGGTCTTACGGTCGGTCGATCGTACGACTCAGACACCACAAGTTAATATAAAGGATTTAAAAATGTATATTTTTACGTCACATTACGAAGCATGTAATTTTAGGTTTTTCATTGCAACTTATATAAATATATTTTTATGTCTCCTGTTTTCCTTTTCATCTGTAGAGTGTACTAAGATATTTAGTTAAAAATATCTTCATATCTTTATTTCTGTATTGCCTAACATTAAATAATATAAACACCCAGTGGTGTGGTTCTGTATGTTTGTAACGTAACGCTGAGGAGCGATGTACGACAGTCTACAGCAGTTAGTTTAGTTGAAA